>JAWNNR010000395.1:0-10209 GCA_035044725.1 Scaptomyza caliginosa
CAGCGTGTACTGCAAAATTTACGCATTGTTGAATAAATACATACTTTTATTGATAAACTTGAGAAAAACTGGGTTACAAAAAAGCTGCTGGTTCAACTGCTATTTTTCTTTTTTTATTTGCTTTGAACTGATTTGCATATTCCCACAAAAAAGCAATCATTAATTGGCTTCCCATTATATAGTTCTGAACACTGATTCGCTCGTTGACAGGAGTACCGCCACAATCGTTTTTAGCAATTGGCAAAATTAGTACATTCTTCTGTAAATAATGTTGAAACAGTGAAGGAGCCAATAAAGCTCCTCCATCTCGAATTAAATTTGGATTTACTTGGTATGTGTGTGCCATGGCGCTGTGAGCGGCCTCGTACTCAGGCGTATTACACTGACCGTTCCAAGCTGGTATAACAAGCTTTTCGATTAACTGCATTTTGTTGGGGGACCCTCGTCGTACCCACATATGACCAAGATGCTGTTGCAAGATGTTGGTAATCCGATCAGCATTTTGATTGGGTGCCATAGAAAAAGAAAACTTGCCAATAACCTTATGTGGAATGATAAAGCGTACATCCCTTTCAGCATTTGCTCCTTCGATTCCATGAATTGTTATGTGCGGCCGGACCCAATTAGTGGTTAAAGCTGCCTGTTTCTGGGCTTGATGAGGAAGGTCTTTAACATTTAGCCTATGTCCAAACTCGGTGTATTTAAACTCAGTATGTCGAAACGCGTTCATATCTGTTTGAAATGCTTCCAATGCATCATTGAAAAGAATATGCAATTGGCAATCAACTAGTGAACTAAGCAAAAAAAATAGATCGGGCAGAGCCTCATATAGCGTTCCACAGTTTTCACAACTGCTTAAGGACCGATTTGCACATTCAATTTCCAGGTGGTAGTACACCAATCCCCTTGAGCCATATATAATACATGGTGTGGTATTGCTTTGCCAGCGCCTTGTAGCTATAACAACACAGGATACTTCACGAAAAAAACTAATTCGCTGCTGCAGGACATCCTGCAAACCTAAACTTCCACTGTGCGCCATGCTCTCAATAAGAAATACTATATTTGTGGGAACATTAATGCCAGCATCACGAAATGATTGTATTGCGTTTAGCCAGCACATTAACGGGCCCTTATCAAGAGCCACGCCTCGCCCACATAAATAATTTCCCTGCTCAGCCAAGACAAAAGGATCACTGAGCCAACCATCCTCCAAAAACGCTTCCTCCACATCAAGATTACCATAAATTAGTACAGTTGGCTTGTTGCAACTGTGCTTTAGTAATCCAATAATAACTTTTGGCATACGTATGATTTTAAGCGAATTTGGTAAGATTTGCATACCCATGTTTTCGCTAAAGGCCACTACATCCAATGTAACGAGTCTTTTGAGCAGCCAATCAATTGCGCGCTGCAGTTCTTCTCGTAAATTGGCATCTGAGGATACTGTTTTATGACCCACTAGTTGCCAGAGGTCATTGATATAGCACTCACGTTTAATTAATACGATTTCAAAAAGCCGACTTAGTGTAATATTATCAATTTTAGGCAATAATTTATGGCGAGAATTTACTTCTGCGATATTTACGTGTCGATTCATGACTGAGTAAAGTGCCTATAAGAAAAATTTGAAACAAATAATTTTGACGTTTACACTGAAAGTGATTTTGTTTAAAATTGTAAGTTATATTTATACTGGTTAACAAATATCTTGTTTAAGTTTTTAAACGCTGGTACTTGTCTTTTTTCTGGCCGTTAAAACATTTAAGGTATTTATTTGGTATTTTTTTTTTTTAGATGTTTTTAACGAGCTTCCAATTAAGCGTAAAGTGATAGACAAGTTCGTATAAGTGGTGCTCAATTGGCAAGTAGTCTCATGGTCTCTTCCATATTGGATTTAATAGTTAAGCTTTTTTGTCTACTACTTTCTTGACAACACAAGATATTTCTTTTTAACAACAGCGACCGTTTAGGTTTTGGTGTTGGGCTAGGTTGAGAAGCCAGAAATTCAAGGAGATAGCCTCGTTTAGTAAGAAGTTATCCGAGACTTTAGTCTTTTCCGCTTGCCGGTAATCTTCGCTTACAAGTCGAGCGTAAGTGTAGGCCGTTGAGTGTGCGCAGCCCGATTTAATAAGTAGCCCTGCAAAGGTCTGCATAGCAAATTCTGATGCCACGGCCACCTGTATCACCTGAGTTACCATCTCTACGCCATCTTCTCTGTATAGTTTACCAGTAAAGCCTTTACGTGCTTCCCAACAACAAGGGCTAGCATGCTAGGAACGCTGAGAGGACAATCGACCACCGATGCTTACCAACACTTATTGCATCTGCTGAGCTGCAAACATGATGAACGTATTTTATGTATTTTAATATATGTATACCTAATTCCGCTGCAACGGTGAATTTATTTACTCTATGTGTTCATTAACTTTCTTTTGAACACATCTTATGTGTTCAGCTTACAATAAACATACACACAAAAAAACCTATATAATTTAAGCTTAGAGTATATAGATAATATAGATAATACTTATTTTCTCTCTGAGCTTTAAAACTTATTTTTCGTGTTTACTTTTAGCATATGTGAAGTGTGAAAAGTATTAACTTGGGCTCCACTATTTAACTATTTGTGTTTGATTGGGAAAAGCGGCTTGGTGGTCAAACAAAATATTAACGTATTTCACCACAAAATTGTATAATTAACGTTTTGGGTCTTGATATGTTTATGTTAATAATCTTTTACTGCGCGTATGGTGCTTTTTTTAGAAAGCACAATTTAGATTAAAAGTAAATCCAATGAACTGTATGATGCGTGCATGTATCTAAGTTTTCAATATGCTATTACTTAATATAACCCAATAAGCAATTACCAAAAAAACTTTATTTCTCTTAATTTAAAGTAAGAGACACAAATTCAAAAGCTTTGCCAAACAAAAGCACGCTGAATGGAAAGTCGCAGATAAAGCTCTATCCTTGCACAACAAGAGAGCGAACTTTTGTACGCTTCTACATACATGTAAGCTGTTTCACTTTTCTCATTTGGGGTTAAAGTTGCAAAAGCTGAACAAAAAAAAAGAAAACATTCCGTACTCTGAAATCAGGATTTACGAAGAGTAACAATTTAATTCATAAGTTTACTGGCGTGTTCTCGACGAAACACAAACAAGGTTAATGGTGGCTCTTTGCTACTGTTACGTTAACACTGGGTCCAGAACTACGAGTAAAGCCACCCACTCACCAACCAAATGGTGGGAGCTGCTTTTGAAATGGCTCCTATTTTGATAACATAATATTTAGTGTTGTGCAAGTCAAAAAATACAATTTAAAATAACAATCCTACATGGGCAAAAACGTTCTTTAAAAATTTCTTCAGTACCGAACCTTTTTCTTTAACAGCTTTTGGTATGATTCAACACTTGCCTGTAAATATAGTTGTAAATGTATCATCCCGAACTTTGTTTCAGTATGACTCTACACACTAAGGTGGAACAAAAAGCATATTGTTCAATTACCGTCGTTCTGACTTTTCGTTGTGTACAGCGTGTACACAACTCTTTTTGTCACCATAAAAGAAGGAGCCTGTGTGCGTCAGAAAAATTGTTTATATTTGTATAAAAATTGACAATCACTGTGTCGGAAATGAGTATATGTTTCCACTGATTTAAGCTAGAGCTAATATTTAGTATAAATTCTAATTTGAATGCCACGTTTGCCCATACCAAAGCTAGAAAAAATATTTCTGCAATCCAATGCAAAACACTTATTTACAAAAATTACTTAAACAATTTTTCAAATATCCTCAATGCTCAATGTGATTGAATTCTGGTATGCCTGTTGCTGTTTAGCTATTGGAGCTAGGTTTTTTTATGCCTAAAATACAAATTTACTT
Organism: Scaptomyza caliginosa; assembly: GCA_035044725.1. Lineage (NCBI taxonomy): Eukaryota > Metazoa > Arthropoda > Insecta > Diptera > Drosophilidae > Scaptomyza > Scaptomyza caliginosa. The sequence goes on from JAWNNR010000395.1 coordinate 3,890, forward strand.
CTATCCCTTAAAGATCTCTTTATTAAATTTCTAAAATATATTACTTTCACTATTACTATTTCTTAATCAACTTTAGAAAGTATATTACTATTAAATAAATGTAACCCTGCACTAGAGTTTATTTTAAGTGGTTAAATTCGGACACACATTTTTGTAGAAAGTAAATGTACCCAACAATCAATAATTTCCACACGCTACATGTCCTGACCGTGTTGAAATTTTAACAAAGATCGTCTTTACTTGTAGTTTTACACAGCTTGGAAAGGCGAGGCCGAGTCACTTAGACGATGTCTGTTTGTCGTCTATATAAAAACTTTAGATTTTGAATTAAAGCTTCTTTCTCTAAACCCTTAGCACATCACATTGTCAAATTCTCTAAACCTCTTTTGGTTTTTGATATAAACATGGAATAGATAACAATATAGTCTTCTATTTGAATCTTGAATGCGATTTTAAAACTAATGCTAAAAAATTAAAAAACTAAAATTTTCAAACCGATTGAAAAAAACCCGGTATTAAAAGTTTAAGTTCACCCTACAAATGAAAATAGGGCTTGTATTTGCTTAGACTAATCACAAAAATACTGCTTCACGTAAGAAATTATGATTCTCTGTAAATATAGGGTTATGGGTGTGTTTTATTAGAGTTCTTTTCACTAAATTCTTTTTACTCACCAGTGGGTTAAAGCCCATAAAACGGGAACAAGGGTGTAATGGTTTTCTGCAAATAACAGGTAAACAAATATTATTCGATGTATATACATTATATACTCTGTATACATACATAGTATGTGTTATTAATTAGCTGAAGAAACCAAATCAAACAAGGGCTTATTGATCCCAAAGACTATACTACAAGTAAATGTTGGGAATAAGGTTGAGTTTAAGTTCGTCACGGCACATCAATTAAAAAATCCCATTTACCTTTGAAATTAAAATATGCTATATCTATCTTGTGAGAAAATAAATAGGTCGTTAGAACATGATGAAATAAAATGACGGTTTATTCGGCATTTAAAGCAGGTCCAGTTTCTTCCTTTGACCGAGTGCCGTTTGATAATACTAAGTCATACTTATCATATACTCAATGGCCAGAGCTCTAGTCGAAATCATCGAACCTTTGTTAGATCGTTGCATTATTTTGTGCGTTCCGCTATTTAAGAGATACCGAGTCTATTTTTAGTCAATTCGCAATCTGAGCTGAAACAAATTGGTATGGTTGTAATAAACGAGTTGAATACCATTAAATGGTTTTGTTTTATGCGCATTTCATTAAATTGTTGAATACGGCTGTCAGTGCCTGCATTCAATGAGAAAAGTAGTATTAGGTAGAATAGTTACAAATAAAAAGCCAAGTATAGTTCTCCAGTTGAATAAGGAAGAAAGAATAATTAGCATAAGTCTAATTAAAAATGGAAAAAAAAACTTATGCAAACAAGAATATTTCCAAAATGATTGGTTGCAAAGACGCAATCAAAAGTTGATGGATCAACCGAGTAATAAACGGTATAGGGGTACTCAATTAAATTTGAGTAAGTTATAACGACACCAAGACGACAGCGCAACCAGATCAATTATAGTAATTTACTCTGGGATATATTATGTAGTCTAGGTTTTACATTACCCGCTAACATAAATTCATGCGAGTTAGATATAACTGCTTAAAGTTCATTAATTAAGAGATTAAAAAAAAGGGCCAAGATAGCTACCAAAGAAAGACCATAGGTATATGGTTTTAAAACGACTTTCTGGGTTCGTCCAAGCAAGTACTCCGAAAACAGATAGAAGATTAGTTTGGAAACCCAATAATGTTCAATTTATTGTGTAAGCAATTGCATTTTTGGTTTGCATTCTGATAAGCGGGGCAAAATACTTGAGCATATTTTTTGTTATTATAGTAGATGCAACCGGCGATACACTGGGTAACCTAATATTATTGAATTTTTAACATGCACAGTAATATGTGGCGGCCAAAACATTTTTAAACCATAGTCGAGAAAAGTAATGGCGGCGCACTCAGCTCTAAGGATGATATGCTTTAGGCTTGGTTAAACTAAAATGTTTGTACAAAAATAGCAGAGGAATCAATCAAGGCGGCCGATGAATTATCAGAAGCCAGTCTGGACACAAAAACAATTTAACTTATTTGAACGACAATAATGGGCTAAAGCGGCGCTGTAACAATGAGCACACAAAATCAATTTTTGGGGGCTAAATTAGGAAAGGGAAGCGTTTCTTCAGACTCATGGTACTAGGTACTTGATTTGTAAAGGAAGATTAGGACAAAGCTATTGAAGACTTTTTTATACCCATTTTATGGGTTCAGGTTTAAGTTCGGTATAAAAAACGAAGAAATTGAATAATTGACGATTAACTATTAGTACAAACTGGGAAATAAATATGTTCTAATAAAGAATGGGTCAGTATTTTATGTTCATCAAGAGTTCAGACAAAAATGAAATCTTGGTAATGCAGTAGTTGAGCTTTTACAAATAAATATAAGCCTAAAGCTATTTATACAAATTATTATAACATTTTGTGTTGTTACGTTTGTAGCTTAAAATTAAATCAGTTGTTTTTTCCATTATTACAGAAATATGCACTCGTTAAAGACATTAAGCTTAACAGGTAAGCATACATCCATTAACTTTTATGTGGACTTTTTGCTGTCTGCCTTCCTGTTACACCCATTTTGAGATTTTGACTTGGGCTCTCCATTTTTAAATGCGAAATCCTTGTACCGAGATTTTGAGTAATGTACTCTTGTGTGACTGTTTTTTTTTCCTTGAGCAAAAGGGTATGATAAATACCATCAGTCGGGTTGATTTGCTTTGTATGAGACTTAGACTTCCGTTGAATTAAGTTTTTAATTTTAGAGCACAGTTTAAATTTGATATAAGCAATTACCAATTTTACTTTATCTTTTTCGTAGATGCTTTTCAGGAATACATACATTCTTTATACTCAAACTCCACATTTTTGTTGAGGTTAGGTTTTCCAATAAGGCGTACGTTGATTATGTTGGTGTTGGCTAAGAATTAAACACAAAGCCGTCGTCAGACAGAAAAACGGATTTGTCTTAATAAGCTTGTCTTTTGATGCACATGAAAAACGTATATACTTTATGTTAAAATTTATGTGCAAAGGTATGTTATAGCCAATAGGATTCATTTTAAACCCATGTCTTTCTTTTTTTACGTCTGTAAGTATGAGAGTCCCTCATTCTTTTGCTAAGGTTGAGCGCAGACTTAAGCGGTTGTTTTTTATATTATGTACAAAGTTTGATGAGTTCGGCTCAAAAACTAGCTTTTATATAGCAGCAAAATGTTTGAATATAGATTTTTGTGGAAGCAATAAACTATCTTCTTTCCAATTCGAATGACTCTATGAATTTAAATGAGAAAAAATGTTTGTTTTATCAATTTGCAAAACAGGGTGTATCATCTTGCAATCGATTTCCATCTTTCGATAATTCCACATTTTTCCCAAATCCTTACAGCTAGAGTTTCCAAGATTGGTAGAATAGCATTCCCCAAAATAACTCTGCTTATTAACTCCCACCCCGTCTGTCCAACTGCAACGTTGGCACTTGTTTGTTTATTGGGATACGTGTGGCTCATTTCCAGCTACAACCTACTCGAATTTGCCGTCTGCTAAGTACGTGCAAATTTAAAGTAATCTTAAGAGCAGCGAAAAGCATCGCAGCGTCAAACGGTTTGCTGAAACGTTTTCTATTGCTAATTACAAAGGGTTTTTGTTTTTGTTAAGGACTTAAAGATTCTGTGCAAGCAGACAAAAACGGGAAACAAAAATAAAAAAGTTGCAAATAAACAGCAAATCATTTGGCTGCTTTGTAACTTGGGTTAAATTCGGAGAATTTATTATGAGCGTTTCGTCTGCAATGCGCTCTTATTGCTGCAGTCAAATAAACAAACAGACAAAAAGTTTTTCTCATGTTAATTGAACATAAAACTATTTAAAAGCAGCCAAAGTACTAAGTGCTAGCTTATTGCTCAGTGTTTAGTTTGTTTGAATTCGTTGCTTATAAAACTATTACTAGCCCACAAATACAGATAGCAAGGAAGGCTCAACATCAGAGCCAAAAAGAAATAACATAAATATATATAATGTGGTTTTTGTCGAAATAGCTTAAGTTCATGCTTATATAAAAATTTTGCGCAAAATTTAGATACCTGTTTCTTTTGCATAGCTTGTAGAACAAGTTTAAATGCATAATTTGAATAATTTACAACAAACAAATAAACAAAATAGATTTTATTTTGCTTATTCAAAGAAGCGACCACTTCTTGTGAAGTGCATACAGTAACTAAACTTTTATTGATCTGCACGTAGGCAGCTCGCTCTTTTTTTTATTCAGCAAGAACAAATTTGATTTTATGATACTTCCCAGCTAACGTATACGTTGTCATTTAACATGTATACTAGATTAAATCCCGATTTTCAAGCATTTAAACTTTATGTATAGTCCGAGAAGATTGTTTCCGCCTGCTACACATATTTCACCGAAATCATTCAACCCTTTTATCTATAAGGATTTTAGCAATATTGATATGACATGTTTATCAGAAAGGGAAAATCGATCTATAATTTGAATAAAATTTGTCCTGCTTATGACTAAGCTCGGTTTTTATTTAGCATTAATGATGGATGTCACTACCAACATTGCCATTGGTATTAAGAGCCTAGCGTCAAGGGTGGATGGTGTATCCAAATTTTGTATTTAGATTTTAGAATGATGTCACAATATATTATTCTAGAAAATTTGGTTATCCTATCTATCTAGTAAAGAACTTGAGAATGGAACAAGTGTGTATGACCATAATAATTATTGATCCAATCGTGATACTTCATAAAAACAATAAATATTTTAAAATAAAGGGGGCAGGAAAGGGTAAGCGTGCCTTAAGAACAAATGGTTTGAGAGTGTTTTTTTTAAGAAGATATATATATATATTAAAAAGATTAAGGAAATCTGTAAACTCATCGACTGTCAGTCAAGCATTTAGATATAAGGTTCAATAAGATATGAGACCAAGTCTTCATTATCGCTGGATTATCAAATTCACAAGAGTTAAGTGTTGTTAGCACAACCTTGACTTGAAAACCCTAGCGGGGGTCCAAGTCCGAATAACATATCAGCTACTAAAATTCTTTCATATAGACAATCTTTGTGGATGTAACCTTTAGGGTACTATCTGATATTATTGAGTAGAATCCCTTCATTTGCTCGTTGTTAGGTCCAGACCAAAACTTTTAAGGTAAGTTTGGGTTGCATTGACATGAACTATATAAGTGATGCGCACATTTAACCAGAAACTTAGTAACAGGTGCGCTCCCAAGACTACTAGGCATGCAATGTGTGATAAAAACCAAACACTATACCGTTTGTTGCATAGAACCATAAATAGATAGATATTGCTTACAAGTATGACGATTCAAAAGTTAAAAAGTTCGTTTTGAATGACCAACAATAAATTTTACTGTTTTGGAAAGCACATGGTTTCATTTCTGCACTTGTTGTTTTCAGCCAGCATACGTTTTTTGAAGTGTGTAGTTTGGTAGTAGTATGGACATCTTTAAGGGCTTAGTAATTGCCAAAATACAAACGTCCATATATAATTTTATATCCTTAAAATGATATGTGTAAAAAAAGGTATAATGGTGATTTGCAAGCAGGTGTTGCAATTAGAGAAAACAATTTTTGATTCTTTAAGTATATGCGTTTGTCAATCTGATTTCCAGTTTATCTGTAAGACGGCATAACAGGATTTCTTCCGACAACAATGGTTTTATTTATATTTTATTGTTGCTTTGCTGGTGTATAAGCTTTGGAAAGTGACTTACCCAAACATAACAGAATTTTTGAATAGGCATTGATTTACTAATCAAAATTAATAAAAATAATTTTGTTCGGATATTAGAGAAAACTATTAAAATTTGAACCTTTGCAATGGTTTTCGCAATGCTTAAATTACAAAGCAATTTATTAAAATATCAGAAAAAGTAAAATAAAATATAAAAGCTATTGAAAAATATATAAATATAACCCAAGCTGCCTTTAGATTTGTAAGTTGTAAGATGCGAGTTCTTATCCGATGACTGCCATATATCAGCCTTTGCCGATATCAAACGTGTACCACCAGTTGAAATTTTTAATTTGACAAAACTCTACCAAGAAGACACCCATAAACATAAGGTTAATTTGGGAGTTGGTGGTAAGCGTGTTTTTTTTTTTAACTATATAATCTACCATTGAATATTTTGAAGCATATCGAACCGAAGCCAACCTGCCATATGTAT
>JAWNNR010000396.1:0-166190 GCA_035044725.1 Scaptomyza caliginosa
CTAGTTCTTGTTAAAGGCTTGGGGAAAGTTAAGCAAAATCTGATTGATTGGCATGTAGAGGACAACTACGCGATTGAACCCGTTTCCGGTCCTTGAACGTTAATCGACTTATGCAATAAACTTGCCGCTCAGTGTTTCTTTCAATGGCATCAAAGCAACTGAATAGGTTTTAAAATTGTTGGAAAAACGATACAAGTTCGAAATATTTAAATGAGCTTGTGGCTGTGGCATAGCTTGTATAAGCCATGTTCCTGAAATCTATTAACCTATTAAAGCTTCCATTGAACACTTACCTGTGTACTTAAATTATTAATTGCGAAGGGCATATTTAGGTACAAGACTAATGGTATAGTCCAAGAAAACACGTAAATCATTTGCATTATTGAAAAACGTTCATCTAAGTCGGCTATATAGCACATACTTGTACTATCCAGTACCAAGTAATGTAGAATCAATACAAAAGGGACGCCGAAAATGTTAGTGATCTCCTCTTGACCAAGCACTAGCAGTTTATCGTGAATGCACAAGTTCTTTGCTAGTTCTTCAAGAGATATATAAGAGATCCCATCTGACACAATTGGTAGGATTGTGCTTGCAGCGGGACCATTAGGACATAAACTAATGATGTTCAGTACGTGATGATACAATTGATGCGTACGATATACACATAGAGTCCCAGACCTATTTTGAAGTTTCCATTCAATAGAAGAGTAGATTGCAGTTATGACGAAAATATGAATGCTGATGTCAATCCAGAGGAAGTACAGCCAACGGGGTACAAGCAGTTTAAGCGTATTTACTTCTAGACGTCATGCCAATTGAGTTAATCCTTGCAACAAAATGCGTTGCGATGCTTGTTGGGAGCGTATCCAGACATTAACTACTATATAAGTGATTGGCATGCAGAGCCAAACCATAAGGAAGTACTGGTTTCCTGTCCTTGATTTCATATCGATTGAAATCATGGACTTTTTCCTTTGTGAACCCATAGAGGCGTCGAATAAGACAATTAGTATTAAACACTGGATGGTAAAGGTGAACCAATTTCCATAAACTACATAGCATTTGAAAATGATAGAGTAATCAATGTTGGTTAATCCCAAATAACCTTGATAGTGTGCGAATTTGAAGAGTTTTTCTCTCTGCGAGCTTGCCATCATTTTCTCTAGAGCTACACTTGTGTTTAACTGCACCTCGTTCGAAATACTGTATTCTAGTGTATAAGCTATAAACAATAGTAAAAAAAACACCCTACAAAAACAGACATACAAGCAGCTAGTTTTATCAGCAAATCTAATCATTTAATTAATTTATTGAAGCGCTATTAAAGTGCCACTAGTCATAGTTGAATTGAATTTGTAATGTTGTCCTGAAGAGTTTCAAAATGAAAATGGTTTTAAAGTTAGCCAGCGGTACTTACCTGTTTGGCCAGGTTGTTGCTTATCAAAGGCATGCTTGGATACCAAATTACAGGCACTATACAACTAAGCATTAAGCAAACTTCCCACACTGAAAACCTATCTTCTAGGGCGGATATATAGCACAGACACGTCGCATCCAAAACACCATATAGCCATAACCTTGAACAAACTCTACATGGCAAAGCATGAGAAGCTCATTGTGTATGCATAAACTTCTTGAGAGTTGCTCGAGAGACTTTAGAGATCCAGCTTTGGTGTATTTGATCTGAACTGCTTGTTTTTCCAGCAAGATCATCATGACATAAATAAGGGACTTGTAGCTAGTGATAATATAGTTGGTTCGCACCAGATGCACGTAGAAGCCCAAAAATGCGAGCGTATATAACGGATCGTGGTTTATTTTCCGGTAGAGACGGCTAATAACTATATTCAAGACATAGATAATGCAGGTGCCAAGCCAAAGACAAAAAAGCCAACAACAGCGGGTCAACTTTAAAGTACTTACTACGAGCTGCCAGGCTAATCGGAAAATCATCAATAAAAGTAAACGTTGCGATTCTTGGCGACAACGTAGCCAAATATGGATAAGTATCTGAATAATGGGAGCAGCCAATATATACAGATAATGAACTACGTTTCCAGATTGTGACTGCAGGTCTCCATGTGCGCCAAAAGCAGCACCGTAAGAGTTCATTAGTAAAATAATGAACAATTAAGAGGTGTATGGTAAAGGTAAACCAATTGGCATTGTTTGCATAGCATTTGAAAGCACTTGAATAATTCAGATTATTGAAACCCAAAAACCGTTGATAGTACAGAATCGTTAATAGCTTATGTTCTTTTTGTTCTATAAACATTGTCTGTGACAACTGCAGTTGTGTGTTGCCTAACGTCGCCAGGATAACTGAATTGTATTTTATGCGTTGGGGAAATATTACAAAACTGATCAACAGATCTAACATAATTTCAATTAGTCATAGTTGTTGTCACTTTAGTATAATATTTATTGATATAAATTGAATTGAGTTATCGTCGATTTATATCTAGCCCATTAAAAATTACCCAATGACTTAATTTCTAGTTAGTTTTAATATATTTAGGATTATTTTCTTAACTAACTGAAAACAAAAGAAGCTTAACTATGAAAGATTATTTTACATTGGTGCTATGAAATGGGAGATGGAGTTTCTATCGTTATTTCAGAAATGTTTGTTTTATGACTTTTGTAAAACCAAATTTATCACTTTAATTCACCCTTAACTTAAGACTTAAGTACAGAAATATGTAGGAAGCCCACTGGTTACTAACCTTTTTGCCGGCGGTATTCATTAATGAAGGCATACTTAAAGACAAGAATATTGGTACCATCCAAACAAAATAAGGACTTCCAAAAGCGAAAAGCGTTCCTCCACTGTAGCTATATAACATATACAGTTTGCATCCCGTAACGTATATACAGTAAGGAATACCAAAGCGCCGCCAAACACTTGAACAATCTCCTTCTGACACAACAACAATAGTTCATCATGAATTCACAAATTGCTAATCAGAGACGATAGAGCCAAGGTGGGCGGTTTAAGAGCATTGTTTTAAACATTTGAACGAACAACCAATTGAGTAATTAAACGAAGAAGAGTACATTGCGTGTCTTGTTGGCAACGAAGCCAGATATTGACTAAAATCTAAGTGATTCGGGACAACATAATGTATAAACGATGGAACTTGTTTCCTGTTTCTGTTGTGAAATCCACAAATCTTCTGGCGACTGCACCGTAAAAGCATTGAATGGAATAGGAAGACCAATTTCCATCGATCACATAGCACTCCAATATGTTGGAGTAATCAATATAGTTAAGGCCCATAAATCGCTGGTAATGTATAAGGGTGAATAGTTTTCCCTGCCGATGTGCCGCAGACATTATTAAGTGGAAAAACTCACGCGTGCTTCGCATTAAGTGGTTCTGATAACTGAATGGTGTTTCACTTAATTGCAACTTGAATAAGTCAAAGAGGTGTCATAACTATTGTAATTTAACTCTTTTACTAAACACGCCTTTATCGCTTGCAATCAAATTGGGTTAATGCTAAAAGTTGTTTGCTTGTTTGACTTACCTCGTCAGCTACATCGCTGATTAACATTGGCATGCTTATATAGATGAATACGGGTATCATCCATCTCAGCAGCAATAGCATTTCCTTATAGGAGAATCCATCCATGGGTAGTGCCAAATAACTAACCTCAATTGCATCGAGAGTTGCATACAAATAGGGCATTATCAAAGCACCGCCAAATACATTAACCATCTCCTCCTGGCATAAGAGCCAAAGTTTATCGTTCAAATGCAAATTGTTGGCTATCTTAACCAGAGGTATAGAGGAGCCACGAAGATAGTATTTAAGTTGGAATGCCTGCACACGAAATAGATGCTTGAAAAGGCACACCAATGAGCTGTAGCTGGTGATTATGAAATTTGCACAAACCAGTCGCACAAAGAAGCCAAGCAGAAAGATTATTTGGCTCAGCTGCGAGTTCAAATCGAATATCACAAAGATGACACAATCGAGCGCATAGTAAATGCAAATGAAAACCCAAAGTCGATAGAGCCAACGGGAACGCAACTTGTCCAGATTGCCAACTTTCAGTTGAGCAACAACTCGGCTCAATTCCCGAAGCAGTACGAGCTGGGATTGCTGTTGCAAAAGCATCCAAGCGTTGGCAAACAATTGGGTAAAAGACGCAGCCAAGATGACCAAGTGATCGAAGGTGTCGCCAGATATTGAATCAGTTTCCTGATAGTTCAAAGACCATTGACAGAATGTTGCCAAAATGCAAGAGACTAATATTCCCTGCACGGCAAGGTACAAAATAAACGAAATGCAACTTGATTTCAGCATATAGCATCTCAAAAGATTCGAATAGTCCAGAACCGTTAGACCCAAATAACGTTGATGATGCAAATATTTTACGAGTCTCATTTTCTTTGTTGTTACTTCAAAACACAAAAAATAAACAAAACTATCGCGTTTCCTGTTCAAATGTACTTTGGTAAATGAAAATGAAATGGGTTTTCGCTGTGTTCAAGACTTTTATTTTGTATTTAATTGCAGCTATTGGATCTGTTAGATAAAAATTTGAATAAAAGTATTTAGACGAGTTTTTTATTTAAAATGCTCACAAAGGGAAAGATCAAATAGAAGGATAAACATAAAAATAAACAACATTCAATGGGCATAGACTATAATTAAGAACCTTGATACAAAATTGAATTAATGTCATATCTTTTATATCAAAAAAACACGGACCTTGGGTTCAATGGTTTAATTTGTAAATTTAAGTAAAACTTGATAGAAATATTCTTTAACGCTTACTTTTTATCTTGCAGAAAAGTGAATTGGACTTTTTGGAATGGTCACCGCTGAACGATAGAAACTTAATGCCAGACGATTGGACAACGGATACATTGTTTTCGGCAATAAATGGACCATTTCCCTTTCCCGATTCAAGAGAGATCGGTAAGTACCTTAACTGTGTAATCTGAAACCTAAAATTTTTTAAAGCACTTTTATCCCTTCATAATTTATAGCACGCGGTGCAGGCATTGCGGATTTTATACAGCCAAGTCTGGGACCATTGCAACCGAATTTAGATGATATTGACATTACGTTCTCAGGTAATTTCATAATTTTACTTGCCCAAGTATCGCAAATTTTGTTAATTATTGATATCCTTTTTATAGATTTGCTCACTACGACATCATCGAGATTGCCACCGGTGCCCGAAGAGGGCACCGATGCAGAGATGCTCAAAAACGATGACTACTGCCTGCCAGCAATTGTTGGTGCTCCGCATACGCTGTACAGCAATGATAGCATGATGGATGTGGTGACCAGCAGCAGCTCTGGCGGTGGCGGCGGCAATGCTCAAGTGGATACCAGCATGTTGGAGCTGAACATGCCGTACGGCGACATTGAGCAACAGTTTGCAGCGGCAAGACAAGCGCAACAAGCGGTTAACGAATCGCAACAACAGCAGCAGCAGCAGCAACAGCAACAATTGCTGAGCGATAGTCAAGCGGCGCGATTGCATACGGTGAAGCACTTTGGTGCCATAAGCAGCAATGATAGCAGCAATAGTTTCTCCGGCAAAAGCGTTATCAATGGCCGCGTTGCGAAAAATACGCAGCGTCCATTTCGGCGGGAGCCGCACAACTATGACAAGGCGCAGCCGACATTGCATCAGACAACCATCTATCAGCAAATGTTGGCCGAACAGCAAAAGAATCAGCAGCAACATCTGGGTGCTGGCGCTGTTTTGCAAGCTTTTCAAACTCCACAACAACAGCAACAACAACAGCAGCAGCAGCAGCAGATGCAACAGCAGCAACAGCCGCGCTTACATTTTCCTACCGCAGCAGCAGCAGCACACAACAACAAAACGCCTACAACGCACAAAGTTTCTTAAACAACTATGCAGATAGCTATCAGCAGCAGCAGCAGCAGCAGCAGCAACAACAACAACAGTTGGTGACACAGCAGCAACAGCAACAACTTAGCGTTAAAGTGGAACCGCATCAGGCAGACGTTTTGTCTTTGTTGAATGATGGCGCCTACAATTCAATAAGCTACAAACCATATCCGCAATTTAAAAAGTCCGCTTCAACGGGTACCTTTTTAAATGTGCCACGCGTGGCACAGCAACAACAGCAACAGCAAACCTATTTGCAACAAGAGCAGCAACAGCCGCAACTGCAAATGCAACAGTCGTTGCCTTTGGGCTTGGGTCTAACCACCCAACAGATTATGCAGTTAACACGACAACAACAGGTGAACAACTCACAACAGCATCAGCAACATATGCAAATGCAACAACAGAGTGTAGCCAGCTTACTGTTACCACAGCAACAGTCACAGCAGCAACAACAACAACAGCAACCTGCTGTTAGCGTTGCCTCCTGGGCAACGCCAAATACAACCATCTTGCCCAAGGAGATGCATCGCTCAAATAGTCTCCCTCTTAATGTATCGCTGCCCAAGCTTACTCATCACGACCCACAGCAACAGCAGCAGCAGCAGCAACAACAGCAACAACAACAACAGCAGCAACAACAACAGCAACAGCAACAGCAACATTTTGCCGTTCCCAAATATCATGCAAAGGGCAAGTCACGTGTTCGCAGCAACTCAATGCATCAGCAACACACAGTCGTTGCAGCCGGTGGTGGTTCACCCATCAACAATGGACACGGCAGCATCAGCAACAGTTGCACCAATTTGCTGGTCACACAACAACTGCAGCAGGCGACCAGCGATCCCATGCTCAACAGTACGCTAGCCCAACTGCTTACGTCGAGTAAGTTTGCACTATTTGTAAATCTTTGTCTTTAATAATATTTGACAAATCCCTCACTTAGATACACGCCTGCAGGCAGCTGTGGCAAACAAGTCGCATCAGTCCCATTCTTCCGCCCATGCCATAGCCAGCGGCAGCAGCAACAGCAGCAGCAGTGGCAGCAACAGTAATCAACAATCGCTATATGCTGTCAGTAATGCTGCAACGACGCCGCTTTCGGTGCCAGTGCCATCACAACAGCATTCACCAAAGAAGTCAGTCTCGTTGCCCGTTGCGATTGCTGCTCCATCGCTTCACAGTCCGCCTGGCGCAAAGATGCTCAGTTTCAGTCAGGGCACCAGCAATTTGGGCAGCAGCCTTAGCCTATCGCCGGATTCGCCGTTTCACGACTCACAGGATTCGCCACTGTCGCCAAGCAGCCTCAAGTATCAGCCACGTGATACACAACGTCGCGCCGGTCATATTCATGCGGAACAGAAGCGACGCTATAACATTAAAAACGGTTTCGATACGCTGCACGCTTTAATACCGCAGTTGCAGCAGAATCCCAATGCCAAGCTAAGCAAGGCAGCCATGCTGCAAAAAGGCGCCGATCACATCAAACAGTTGAGACAGGAGCGCAATGTTCTCAAGGATAAAATTGAAGCGCTGCGCCAGGAGCGCGATTCGCTTAATAACTCCTTGATGTAGGTTTTAAAATCCCCCTCCCCCCAATATGTATATAATTGGCTTTCATTTAATAACCTTTTTGATCTTTATTTAGGCATTTGCATTCTGTGCTGCCTGCGAATGGTGCGCCTGTTACACGCCAGGGCACAGAGCACGTGCGTCAGCTTTATGAAGTCTATGTGCGCTACAACACTATGACTAATTGGAAGTTCTGGATTGTAAGTTTCTCATTAAATAGTTTCCAAAATTCGAATTACTTATGTATACCTATATTTTAACAGCTGGGTCTCATTTTGGAGCCATTGCTGGCGTCTTATACGTCGACTGTATCCAGCGCCAGTTTGGATGAGCTACGTCGCACCGCCTTTCTTTGGGTGGATCAGCACTGTTCGCTCATAGATCTGCGCCCCGGTAAGCCTTAACCTTGCAACTAAGATTTTATTTCAATTGACATTCATTTGTTTTCCTACAGCTGTTACGAACAAATTAAAGTACCTATCCATGCACACGGATATTGTCTCGGAGCCGCCCAGCACACTACAGGATGAGGTGGCTAAAGCGCTACAAAATACCAGTGGCCAGCATCCCAATCTGCATGGCTCCTAACCGTTCTTGCTGCTCGTGATATGAATTTAACCCATTGCAACAAAAAATGCAATACTGTTGATTGCTGCTGCTCCTGGCCCCAGGCAGCGGCTACTAATTGTACAAACTGCCTCATTTGAAAAATGGCAGAATATTATAAACGTATGCGACAGATGTTATTGTTAAACGCTTAGTTAAGACAGCAGTTAACAACTGCAGTTAGCGCCATGCTAAGCAGCATATAGTGCCTACACTTCTATGACTTAAGCCTAAAATAAAGAAACGATTTTACAAATTTTTGAAAAAAAAAATATCTTGTATATTAACTATAACTAACTACAATCCCAGGTAAACAGACTAAACAGCAAATAGAATCACCCCCAGAATCATACTGCATACTTTCGCTTATTTGCATGCTCGTAAAAGTAAACAAAACAATTTTTTATTTGCAAATAAAAGTATATTATGGCATTGACCACTGTAATTCGATACTCGTAGTTAGTAGTAATGTAATTTGGTTTGCGTTGTTTTACATTACAAGCTGAGTAATGTAAGCGGCAAGAGAGTAGTGTGATAACGTAATCGCATTGCATGCTATCAATATCAATTTGGTTGCTCTCTGCTTTCGCTCAGGCTCTTGACGAACAATGAATGCAACAATTTTAGATTAAAGCTCAGTTAACTTTTACTTGCGCTCAGCGAAGGGCAGTAAATATGTTTATTGTATATCCTGTGCTAGTTTTGTTGCTTGCCTGGCTGTGGCAGCGTTGGCACTTTGGCTATTGGCAGCGTCTAGGTGTTCCTTACGTTCCAGCCACACCCTTTGTGGGCAATGTGTGGCGTTTATTGCGCGGCTACTGCTGCTTTGGTGACCAGTTCTGTGAGCTCTATCAGAGTTCAAGTGCAAAGGGCAATGCCTACCTAGGCATCCATGTGCTGCACAATCACGCGCTGCTGTTGCGCGAGCCGGCGCTAATCAAGCGAATTCTTGTGGAGGATTTTGCGCAGTTCTCCAGTCGCTTTGAAACGACAGATGCCATTGGCGACACGATGGGCTCACAAAATCTGTTTTTCTCCAAGTACGAGATGTGGCGCGAGACGCACAAGATATTTGCACCTTTCTTTGCCGCTGGCAAGGTGCGACATATGTTTGGACTGTTGCAGCAGATAGGCCAGCAGCTCGAGCAGCATATGGCCAGGCAGCTTGCCTCAAATGGCTTAGATGAGCAGACACTGGAACTGGAGGTTAAACAGTTGAGCGCGCTGTTTAGCACGGATATCATAGCCTCGCTGGCCTTTGGCCTGGAGGCGAATTGTTTGCGGCAGCCAGATGCAGAATTTCGTCGCATGTGCATTGAAGTGAATGAGCCGCGACCCAAGCGACTGCTGCATCTCTTTACCATGTTTTTCTTTCCACGCTGCTCCAGGCAGCTGCGTACACATTTGTATTCGGAGGAGTATGAACGCTTCATGCGCCAGTCCATGAACTGGGCCTTGGAGCAGCGGGCGGCAAGCGGCGAGCAACGCCACGATTTGATTGATATATTTTTGCAGCTGCAGCGCACACAACCACCGGAGAGTGTGGTGCATCGCCGTGATTTCTTTGTGGCCCAGGCAGCGTTTCTGTTGCTAGCTGGCTTTGATACATCCTCGTCAACAATCACCTTTGGCCTGTACGAGTTGGCCAAGCAGCCAGCCATACAACAGCGTCTCAGGCAGGAGCTGCAAGCAGCGCTGGCTGCTAGTGATACTGCCGATCAGTTGAGCTATGATACACTGAGCGGACTACCATATCTGCGTCAAGTGGTGGATGAAGTGCTCCGATTGTATCCGCCTACTGCATTTCTGGATCGCTGCTGCAACTCCAAGGCTGGCTATGATTTGTCCGCCTGGAGCTGCGGTTCACCTATACGCCTATCGCCTGGTACGCCTGTCTATATATCCGTGCTGGGACTACATCGAGATGAGCAGTACTGGCCAGAGCCATTGAAGTTTGACCCTGAGCGCTTCTCACCTGAGCAGAGAGTACAGCATCAACCTATGACATATTTACCCTTTGGTGCCGGTCCTCGCGGCTGCCTGGGCACGCTTTTAGGACTGCTGGAGATTAAGGTGAAATGCAACTTCATTCAAACGCTTGCTCTGTTTTAAAGCTAATGCTTTCTTTATTAACCAGGTGGGTCTATTCCACATACTGAAGAACTATCGTGTGGAGACGTGCGACAGGACACTAGCCGAGATGAAATTTGACCCAAAAGCATTTGTGCTAACTGCTGCTGGTGGCACCTATTTGCGCTTTGTCAAGGATCAGCTGTGAGATTTATTAAATCGAATCAGTTTTGCAATTTTTTACTTTATTGGTAATTGTTTTTCACATATGTAGGTTTTTGTTTTTGTTTTTATATTTGTAATGTTCTTTCATCTTTAGATCAGCTCAAAATGTTTACAATGTTTGTCGATGGAGCTAACCAAATACTGTTGGCCATAACTGTCGCCTATCAGATGGGTTATCTGAATAGACTGTCGACTAATTTTATTGCATGTAAAGCGAGCTTATCAACCAAGCAATTGAATATTGAACTGTGCAATGATAAAAAGAACTGTAATAAAAATAATAAATACGTTGGTATTGTAATAAAAAGTAAAGTTAATAGGAAATTCTTGCCACATTATTGTAATGCCAACAATATTTGATCAGCTCATTAACTATGTTCATGTTTTCCTTGTTGTTCTTTTATTTTTCCTCATATACAATTTAAAAAACTAGCACTCCAGCTACCTGGCTTATATCATCTCTTCACTTTTTACAAATTATCAAAAAATAACTAAAGCAATTTTACACACTCAGTATTTAAGAACTAAGAGCTAAGCTAACAGCTAATTGCATTTTGTTTTATATTCTTATTCTTTGATTAGTTTTATATATATTAACACAAAATTGTATGTTTATTTTTTTCTTATGCATAAAAGTTTTCAGTTACAGTATTGAAATATTGAGGATAATTGGTAAATATACAAAAATGTTTTGCATTCGATTTGCTAGCTACTCGCTAAAAATTGATTTGTTTGTTTTTTGTCTGTATAGCAAAAATTAATAAAAATTCCTTCTTTTGTTTTCATTGTTTTTGTTTTTTGTGTTTTTGCTTTTTACCAAAGATAAGTTTTTAAAATATTATTCAAATATTAATTAAAAAAATTCTTCAAAATGTGCATAAGTAGAATTTGTGAACTCTTGTTTGCTGCAAACTATTTGCATAACAACTTTAGATTTTTTCAGTTTTTATTTTGCTGTATTTTGTTTTTGTTTTTCGAACGGAAGCAGCATATATTATGGCATATGTGAATATATAGCTCAACGGAAGGTTATTTGTTGCAAGTTTCAAATCTTCTTCTTAAATTGTGTACGCGTATTTAAGTGTGTGGCAAGCAAAACTTATTTTATTTCGGCTTGACGAGTTTTTTGGATTTTCGGTTGATGTTATTTTGGAAGCAATAAATAAATTATGTTGCAAGTAGTTTTTACTTTTTTCATTTGAAATTGTATGTAGACATTGTTTATATTTTATTGTTATGTACATTTAATGTGTAAGAAATTTATATTTTTCCCCGATTTTTGGTTTTCATAATATACAATAAATTTTGTGTTATTTGTTTTTAAATGATTTTGGAAGTGTTGTTGGACGTTGTTAAGTAATTTAAAAAACAAATTAATAAAAAGTGCAAATAAAATTCAATGTTTATTTTGATATAAAATAAAAGTTATATCCCATTTCTGTGTTGGATATTAAAGTGCCAAAACACTCCCAAAAATGTAATGTTTGTTTTTGATTTTTCATTGACATAGCGCTTAACACACAAAATTATATATAGGTATATATATATAGATAGTTACATTTATAGTAGTGTACTTTTGACATGACATACATTTATATATATTTACTCATACTCATATATAGGCTATACTCTATATATATATATATTAACTCTCACTTTTAGCTTGCAAGAAGATATCATGTAAAAATTTAATCATTACAATAATACATGTACTTCAAAACAGAATTTTTTTTTCTTAAACTTTTGTTGTGGGTTTGTTGTTTTTAGTCTTCTAATACAATTTACGAAACGCGCACAGACATTCCACAAAATTTTAAATTAAATCGCTACTATCTTCGATCCTGCATGACCACCTGCTTGAAGGCACCCGCCCGCACGCTCGATTTCACCTCATGTCCGCCCAAGGAAGCGGTTCCATCTCGCGCAATATACAATTGCAGGCCGGATGCTTGAAAACAAAACAAAACAGCAGTTATTAACATTTCAATATATATATATAAGTTCTTTGTAGAGTAATACTTACTCTCTGCCGATTCGCCCAGCTGATCCAACTTGGTATCCTTTAGAATCTCATCGATTAATGAGTTTGGATTGACGCGCGTCTCTTCGACACGATCCGATACCCGGGGACCATCATCAAGGGCGCCCTTCTTGCGTTTCTCACCGCTGCTTTTCGTGCGATCTAGAGATCCTGTTTCACTTATAACTAACGAACCGGAACTGGGATTCCTGTGCAATTACAAATGACAAAACACATTAGAATGCAACAGAATATATATATATATATGTATATAGATAATGAATTTAAAAACTACATCGTTTAACTCGAATATATATAGAGACAAAATATTAAATAATAATAATAATAGTATACGCGGTGCTCTCTGTTTATGTTAACCCATTTGTTTAGTGCTTAAAACGTGATCGATAATGCCACACAATTTATGACAAGATGAAGTTGGGAGACACAACACAATTTGAGGCAATAATTTCTAGCCATGCCATGCAATACATATTTGTATATGTGTGTATATGTTTCTGTGAGCTATCCTTAAAACTAATTGCATATTGTTGATAACAAAAAAAAATGATGCTGACACTGAATAAAACTGCATACAAAATATGTGAGGATTATGCAGAATAAATAAATGACAACAAATAATGTAACAATACTTAATAATATAAGTAAAAAATATAATTTTTTTCAAATTATAGACTTAAAATTAAACATATAACAGTTTTTTCTACAATACACAGTAAACATACATTTTATTTTTGAAATTTTAAACCATGTTCTGCTAAATTTACTAATTTCATAAAAAATTTCCCATGTTGTATAATATATATGTAGCATACATGCCATCTCGGACTGACAAGACTTAATAAATGTATCTATATATATATAAGATTAAATAACAGTGTAGTAGGACAATCAAGGGTGTCAAGACTAGAGAAAGTGAGAAATTTACGAGCACAACGACAACAATAGTGTTTAAAGAGGCAAGCAACTAAGGGAATTTATCGTTTTTGGCAGAGCTAGAAAGTCAACCCACATCATGGTGACGCTGGGACGTCGTATAATCTGTGTGGTGGCCAACGGTGACAGCGTTGCACCCGATACGGACATCGTTGTGGCCGAGGTAAGAGCTGATGCCTCTGCTGCAGCAGCCGATGTGGAGAGCAGCAATGAGGCAGCCGATGGATTCGAACGTATGCTGCATGCATCTGTTGGACTCGCTGCTAGAGAACTGAGTGCATCGGCAGACATGACATTGCCCAGCCGGGGACTGCTGCCGTATCCGTTGGGTGAGCCCAGCAGCGTCTGTTGCTGGTGATGATGATGTTGCTGTTGTGTTGCTCCATCAACCGAGTCAACTGTCTGATTGCTGCTAGAATTTGGATTGCACTGGAAGGTGATAAGGGCGCCGCTGCTGCTGCTGTTGCTACCGTTTGACGAGGATGCCGAATGATTCGAATGTATGCTGGCCAGAGTGCCGCATGGCGAGTAGCTTGAACCAGCTGCTGGCGATTGTTGTCGATTGCTGGCGCTGCTGTTGTTGTTGCAAGTGTTGTGGTTGTTGCTAATGCAGCTGCTGCTGCTGTTGTTCGTGTTGTCGAAAAGGCGTCGAGGCACACCGCTAAAGCTTCTGTTGTTGTTGTTGTTGTTTGTGTTTCGTTCGTTTGGTTGATTATTTTATAGACACAATTACAGATCAAAGCGGTTTTTGTATATGGTTTGCATTTTGATAAACATATTGGAAGACATGGTAAATAAATAAATAGCAAACAAAAAGCGATTACAAAAAAATGCACGATATAAACATTATTATTCCAATATTTATAACAAGTTTTTATGTATATATACTTATAAAAATATAACGATATTTTTGGTTGCCTCTTAAAAGCACTTGTGTAAAAAGTGTTTAAATTTGTTTATGTTTTTTTTTTAATTGAGTAGATGCAGTATAATAACTTTCTTGACTGGGTATTCGTTTAAATGTGTCGTTTGTGTGAAATAATAGTAAATTAAATATAAAAATTAAAGTTTACAAACAAATTATTTCCATAAACTTTAAAGCATACTTTATCTCAATAATTTACTTCTAGAGAAATGGCCAACTTCAAGTTTTGTTTGCATTTAATTATAACTTTGAAACCAATTTGAAATATAATCCATTCGCGACGCAATTACAAATTGTCAACTGAGAGCAGATGCTGCTGTATAAAGCTGTCTTTAGCCAAGCGAAATGAAGGCCAAGGTAGAGTTTAGACTCTGCCAAAGAGAAGGTCGACTGGCAGACAGACAGACATAACCAAAGTGTGCATGTGTGCTGGGGAGCAGGGAGGAGGTTTTTTTGTGTGTGTGTGGACACATCCTTGCCCCACTTTCAATCTGTGATGACCCAAAAGCACAAATTGTAGGTTGGTAGAGAAAGAAGGTATTGTACATTCAGATTTGATTGGCTTATCAACTAGTATAAGAATATAATAATGAAATTATAAAGCACTGCTTAGTCAAAGTCTTTATGGGGATAAGAAGAGCGGGGATTAAATTTTCCAAAAGAACCTTAAAACTATGTTTTTAAAGGTATTCTTGGTGGCAGTTTACTTAGTGTAACCGTGTTAAATTGTATTCCTCCATTTGTGAGTGCTTAGTATCTGTAAAACCAGTAGCTACTTAAAACTTTACATTAAGGTGACCAATTCCAGTGATTTAAACCTTGGGATTTATGGTTAATAAATAAAAAATACATATGTTTATATATAACATTAGCTTAAACTTAGTTTAGGTCTAACTTAGCCAATGCGATAATGGTTAGTAAAATAAACTTGAACTTGAACAGAACGCACGAAAAACAACAACGGGCAAAACAAACAAAACAAATGAAATAACAGTTTGGGAACGGAACGCGACAAAGGCGAACGAAATTGTGTTTGTGTATGTAAAATGCGAGCTAAACTGAACTAAACTTCAGGACATTCACGTTAACGAGTAGTCAGGCTAAACGAGCAACGATTAACGAGTAAAACGATTAACGAGTAACGAGTAACGAGCAACGATTCACTGTTCAACTAGTTGAAAGTATGTAGAGTTTTGGTTTTTGTGGTATTTGTCTATGGCATATTTGAAATGAATAAACGCGACGCACCTCATAAGCTCGTAGGCAGCATTCGTGGAATGTGGCCGCACCAAATGGGTAATGACAAGCTGCTGCTGCTGCTGTTGCTCCTGTGTGTGTGTTGATTCGGCCAGCGGTGTAGACGAAGTGCCCTGCAGCATGGTACGTCGATAAGCACGCTCGAAGGGTGTACGCGACATAAACGAGGCGTTATTGGTAAAGTTCTCCGCTGGCGAGTCGACAACATCATAGGTAAGCAAGCGATTCACATAGCTAGCGCCCAGGGCTGGCTTGTCAGCCGATTGGATTAGACGATTAAAGCTTGGCCGACGTTCGCTGGTGGGTGTTAGAAATGGATCTGCTTCGATGCGTTCGCCTAGGACATCGGGTATGGTGCCCATGGAGCGCATCTTTTGTATGGGATAATGCGAGGTCAGAGGACTATCAATATCTTGACCTATGAACTTGGCATTGCCCACCTTAGAGAGATGTGTTTGATGCTTGACAAAGAGCTTGCCCGACGAGCCAGTCGATGCGGTAGAGTTCTTGCGTAGATTATAGCTATGCAGATGATGATGATGCAGATGATTATGCTGCTGGAAACGCTGACGTTCCTCCAACGATTGATCGCGTATGCGCTGGAATTCCTCGCGCACCGACTCCTCGTGATAGTCATCGAAGCATAGATTGTTTAACGACTTCATTTTGGGTATTTGTGCATGCTCCGCCAGCTGCTTAAGACGTCGCGGTGAGTTCCGATCCAACTCCATGGAGGCCTTGTGAAACTCCATTTCCAGAATGGATAAATTCTCCATAGATTTGATTTTAGCCACACGCGGCGTATGAAAGTTTTCCTCAAGACCAGAGTCATTATCGCCCGAATCCTCATGGGGATACTCATCGGAGGATTCACTTGTATCACCGCTATCATAATACTGTGTGGCCGGCTGCTGTAGCAGCAGCGGCAAAGGCATCTCGGCCATGGGCGTACGAAAATCCTCATAGCCAGCCTGCTGATCGCTGGCATTCATTGTGGCATTGGGCGTCTGATAGAGCAGCTCCTCGCTCACATATTCGATGGTGGTGCTCAAACTAGCGATCACCTGATGCTTGACCGCTGGTTGGCTTGGACTCTTTGGATGCTCCTGCACCAGACCGAGACCCTTAACCTGTTGTTCCTTTGGCTTGTGCTGATGCCGTAGCGCTGGTATATTCAATTTCATGGCATTTATTGCTTTCTGATTGAGTCTATTGAGTAGAGAAACGGATTTTCTAAAACGACTGCAGTATATATGTTTTTTTTATATCGTTTTTGAGCGACGTTTGTTGTTGATTGGTGAGGTTTAACATTGGGGTTAATATGTTTTATATTACAGTTGGTTAGTTGGCCATGTACCCGGTTATTTTTTGTTGTTTGTTTATTTATTTTTTTAAGTATATACAGAACATATGTTGGTTAAAAAAAGAAGGAAAAACAAAAAGTGTTAAATAAAGTAAGCCAAAAAAAACAACAACATAATTATGATTTACTATTTAACTAGGTGGGAAAAACGTAAAAGCTACCATAAAACCAAATAAGAGGATTATAAACCATGAGAAATAACCGTGTTTTTGTGTTAGTTATAAGTTTATTATTAAAGCTAGTGTAAAATGTTTTTACTTAAAGCTAAATTAAATCTATCAAGGAGATTCGAAAATTATGATTTACCCAAATCCTTATGTAAATGGGGAAAGTACAG
Organism: Scaptomyza caliginosa; assembly: GCA_035044725.1. Lineage (NCBI taxonomy): Eukaryota > Metazoa > Arthropoda > Insecta > Diptera > Drosophilidae > Scaptomyza > Scaptomyza caliginosa. Next base: position 17,219 of record JAWNNR010000396.1, read on the forward strand.
TTAAGTTCAGTATATAATGGAAAACACACTAGATCTATAAAGGTTTCAAGGTTCTAATTGATCAATGGAGTGGAGTTTATTAAAATTAAAAGTCAATTTGTTACCCCATTCACAAATTGTTGAATAAATTCTGTAAAACTTTATGAAACTATTTTTTACAACAGCAATGCGTTCATGAAGTTTTGTCAGAACTTGTCAGCAAGGATGAAAGATGTAGGAAAATTGTTGGACATGTTTAGCAAGTATTGCTTAAGCATTTTTGAGTTGTAAATATTCAACTACCTAACAAATGTTAAAGGTTAGACGCTTTGAATTGCGTTAATGGCAGCCAAGGAAAATCTGGACGAATGCCAAAATATAAAACGTGACCTTTAGAACGCCTCATGACGCCAACTAAGTAGCCCGATGAAGTCATCGACTAGCTATTTTTTCCCATCTCTTTTTTTTTTGAAGTAAACAATTCTTACTGCTGCTCAACAATGTTCATATTGGGCAGATGCAAGCGAATATGCAGACACTTTCAGCTATGAATACGAACCAACCCACACGGTTTTTTTGCTTTGTCTTGTTTGTGGGGTATTGCAATCGGAAAACAAGAATTATCATAGGGCGACATTTTGTCTGTTTGGACAAGGATATGGTACTGTGCGTGTGTGTGTGTGTGTGTGTGAGTTTGCATTACTGTTTTGTCGGCATTTGACCTTAAACTTTACAATGGCAATTCATTGCGCGGCAGGAAACTGTGTGAAAAGATTTTATAACAGATTGTAAGCTGCAAGTGAATTCTTGTATTACTTTCTAAAATTAGCAATGCTCACCATTAAAGTAACTTAACTAGCAAGTATACTAAATATTAATGTAAACTTAAATAAGAACTAAGAGAAATGAAAGAAATTGAAATATGTGTTGTTGATGTGTATGTGTGTGTGTTATAAGTGTTGTTCAATAAGACTGCTTTTAGGTTTGTTTAGTAAACATTTAAGTAATGTTTGTATGTATATGTTTGTTTTGAAAATACGTTAAGACGCATATGTTTATAAAGAGATAAATTGAGAGAGCTTTAGCATATAAAGCGCATATATGTGTATAGTGTATCAAGGAGCATAACAAAGATATGTATATAGATAGATATGTAGTTATAATAGATTTATCTAGGCGTTGCGAATTCTGGGCAAAACAAATCAAATTCAATGCCAAGGCTTTATACAGATTTTGTTTTTTGGTTTGAAGAAATACGTAATAACTATATATGGATAATGCTTCTAGATTGTTTGCATTAAATAACGACTTACCTAGCGTGCCCCGAGTCACCCTCAGAACTTTGCCTCGAATGTTGACTGTGCGAAAAACTACTATAACCCGAACCTTTTGACATCTACAAGGTAAACAAATTTTAAATTAAGTTTTCTTCTTATAGAACCTAAACAGTAGTTGCTTGAGTCAGTTTTACTCTTTAGTTAGCAACCACTGTATTCAAATATATATTTTTTTAATGCTCACTTGACTAGTATTACTGGAATTTCTGGAGTGTCCCATTTCCATTAGCGTTGCGGTATTAACGCCAACTCCCACGCCACTATTACCACCACCACCGCCTCCACCACCGATTACACTTGCAGTGCTTGTGCTAACGCCTGTGGTGCCATAATTGTTGCTGCCAATGACTCCCAGGCCGGGCAAAGTCTGTGTGACGGTGACGGGCGTGCTGTTACTGGCTGAGGCAATCACATGCTGCTGCAGATTGTCCGTGGTCAACGTGACTCCCGACTCCGAGGACTCGGACAGACCGGAATCTGTGACAATGGCTGCTATCACTGCCTGTGCGTCGAGATCTACAAGAAAAGTGAAGTTTATAAGCTAAAACTATGTTGCGGCAAATTGGTTTTGTAACTTACCCTCCTCCCTTGTGCTGGAGACGGGTCGTGTGCCGGGCGCAGACATTGTGATGGCAACGCCGCCCAAAGTGGCACCACTGCCGCCCAGAGGAATGGCTGAGCCACCACTGCCGCTACCAATGCTGGACAGCGCTGTAGCCGTTGGCGTTTGCAAACCACTGCAGGCGACATCATTAACCAGATCATCCGTAGATGCTTTGTTGGGCTTGCTCTTTAGGCTGGGTGTGGGACTGCAAATGAATTAAATTAGTACCTTATACAAATGATTTATATATATAAGATAACTTACGCTTTGAATAGTATATCACCGCTAAGCATATGCATTTTAATACTAACTCTTAGCATTGAGTTATCCAGGCGATGTCGCGAATCGTAGCCCTCAAGTAGAAAGCGACGCGATGTCAAACCTGCGCCAGCAAATTCGGCCAAATTCAGATCGATAAAGCCAAGTTTGTAATAGCTGCGACCGCCCTTCATTTCCTTGCGTATCGAGATACGCAATTGGCAGGGATCCAGGACACCAGTCGACGCATTGGCGCTCATCTTGCACAGGAACTCAAAACTGCGATTCCATTCGACGCGATGATTTCGCACCGCCTCGCTGTAATATACAAATATTTAAATATTTTATTCAAGATTTTGGGATTGGCTCTGTTTGTTTAACTCACCGACTGCTGTACTCCTGAAAGGAGCCACCGTCCAGTAGACGTATCTTGGCAAAGAGCACCTCATTGACCAGGGCCACCTCGACCAGATCCTGCAGCTGGACTTCCACATTGAACTTATACTTTTTCTTTTTCATCATAAAGGCCATGCCAGGGGCGCTAGGCCCAAGTAGTGTCATCAACGGCTTGCCAACAATTTGTTAATTCGCGGCGTTGCCACTTGGTCACAAAGAAATAAAACGGTTGCCTGCTTTTTGGCGGTTGACAGGCACCGCCTTGAAGCGTCTTTTAGCTGCTTTTCTTTTGCTGTTTCGGTGCTTTTTGTGAAACTTGAGCTGCGTAAAAATTTCCACTTCAGGCTGCCTTTAGATGCCTTTGCTTTTGATCTGTTAAGCTTTTCTCTATGTTTCTGAGTAATTTTATATATTTCACTTTGTTGTGTTGTGCTACTTGACAGTCATGTTTAAGGCTTGTGCATGGCTCTGGCCTTGAGTTCGTTTCACCCTGCCACCTGCAAGATAATAAATAAAACATATTAAAGTGAATCCTTAAAGTGGCTCGTAATAACTAATTAAGAAAATTTGTTTTTGGCTTTAATAAAGATACATTAACCTTAAGAGAATGTGTGTGTAATGAACTGATATATATTTCTTATATTTATGTGGTATGTATATAACTAAATTAAGTTACTGGCTTAAGGGAATTTATCTTTCGAATGGTCATATTGTAAAAAATACTCAAAAAATAAACAGTTTACTCAAGATTTGTCAAACATTTTAGCATTTAGCATTCAAAAGTATTCGAAGCATTAACGCAATTATTCAATATTCCTATTTTCAATCAACAATTAATCATTTATCGCCAGTTGAAAACAAAGTTTTCTTGGCGCCTAATCGCAACGCTGGAGTATCGAAGCCCGCCGCTTAATTAATTAAAAGGGCAACACGGCAAGTAGGCAAGTGTAAGGATTGATTTGGTTGCCGACTTTGCGTGTCTCTGCCACGCTTTGTTTAATTATCAAAATTTGCATCGTTTTAGTTTATTTGCTTTTTTTTTAGCAAGTTTATGACGCATTTGTCAGCGTCATCACAGTCTTCATGTTTTGCCGGCAAGTCAACAAAAAGAGCAAATAATACTTATTATAATTACAATAACAAAAGAGCAACACGCAGACGCCTACGATATTATATACTTTGGGTTGGACCTCAATAATTGTTGTTTTTTTTTTAGACAGCTGACTAATTCTATATCTTTGTATCTGATTTGTTTCTCAGAATTCGGAAGCAGTTCTATATTGAAATGTTTGCTTTAAAAGAGGCAATAAATATTGAACAAACAAAACAAGAGATTCTAAAACATTTAAAAGGTTATTGAAACGCTAACATATGGAAATAATTGCAATATAAATATTCATCTATACTAAAGGCATTCTATATTGTATATCAACTCCATATTAAACTATTTTGTATATTGGTTTTTTTTAGGTCATTGTTTTCATCTTGTGGTATATCCTAAAACAATACGTGAAATATTTGGCAATACAGTGATATAAAATTTCCTCTACATAGTTGTCCAATTTATTATATTTCGTCAGCTTGTCGATATCTCAATCGAATGCGATTGCCAAAAGATAATAAACAAAAGAAAAAACACAAATCCGTAGCATGCCAATTATGTCCATTATGGCCATTAGCTAAACCCAATCAGCTGGATAAACATTGCAGCAAGACCCAATCATAAGCAAACCCATTAACCCAGTTAATGCCGCAGGAAAAGTGTATCCTGGGCGTAGACAAACCCACCAACAGACAAGGAGACGACATGAATAAAGGAAATTGCACCCCAAATCACTTGCAAGCGTTTGCTTTTGGCTGAGTTGCGGTTTGTGGTCTTTCCTTTGCCACGCACATGTGACCGCACCCAAAATGAACCTTGACGCGCCACAAAGTCTTAACAAAGTTTTGCCAAATGAACTGTTTTGGTCAGTGACTGACGTAAACCGAGAGCAGTAGAGTAAACATTTTCACTTACACTATTAAATTATTACATGGCATTGTTTAAGCTCGTTTTCTACTCTGTTTGTGGGTGTCGTGGATTGGTCTTAAAACTTCAAACACCCTAAGACCCTTTTGCTAAATTGCGAATCTCAGCCAACAGGATTCTATGTTCTTGTTCTAATGACTTTTTAATGCGACAGTCAGAGAGTCTATAAGGAGTAAACTAATTTCGGCCATTCTCTTTCAACGTAGCTGACAAATGACAAATGAAAAAACAAGTGCGATTTAACTTGAGCATAGTTTGTGAATTGATTGCTTTTTAGTATACAGCGGAGCAATCAGTGTGATGAACCTTTGCTGCAGAAGTCAATTAACGAGCGTTCACACAAATTTTTGCCGTTGATTGGGTCAACTTGACCTTTACCTTGCCGCATCATCCGTTTATTTATTAACAATGACGCAGCAGACAAATGTGTGAGAAAAGTATTCGCATACCGCAAAGCTAAAAGGCGGCACACACACAGAGAGATTCTTAACTTATATATATATCTGGCGTCTTGACCACATCGCGTATCTTGGCCAACAAAGTTCGCAATAGCAAACCAACAACCATAACAAAAACAAATGGCAACAGCCTCAACTGGCGCCGCCAGATGCCAATCGAACTGTGAACGAGCTCTACAAATTAGTTGAATTGAGAAATGACAGTAATGCCAAAAACAGTATTACTTAACTTAACAGGCAGGGATCAGCACATTGTGAGAGAAGCGGCTACAGTGGAATAGATGCAAATTTTAGTGCAGAACAAAGAAAGCTTATAGTGAGTAATACTGCAATACGATGTCTGACAATAAATATTTATAACGTAGTCTACAGCATCTTCAATAGAATAACAAATAATTTGGTTTGTTCACATTGAACTGTGACTTGTCAATTCAGTAGTCACAGCAATTGTTTAATATGTATGTATAGTTTAGCATATTGACTGTGTGAAGGTGAAAATCTGTACAGTTTTATATCCCATATTAATACTATGTTTTGTGTGTTTTTGCAGAAAACGTATTGTATCTTGAATTGCCTTTTGGCTGAGTAAAGTATCTAAGGTTAAGTCGCCAAAGAATGGAGTCTTTAGCACTAAAATATTTGTTGTTTGCCTAATGATGCGACACAGTGACAAATGAGTTGGCATTTTAGATTAACCAAGGGACAACTTTAGCACTACCAACTAAACCATCTTAATAAACAGAACAGCAAATTGAAAAGTTTAAAACAATTCGAATGACCCTCGTAACAAGTGTTCTTTAAAGAGCTCGCGACGAGCTATATTTCCCGTTTTGTTGCTAGCTGTTGCAGCTGTTGCACACATGTTTAAATTATTTGCATTCAGTTGGCTTCCCGCTTCCCGCGCCTAGTGTGCTTGCTGGTATGTTCATTTGAGTTCACTTTTCGTTGGCTCTTTCAAATTATTTGAGTGTTAATGATGTGTAAAACAAAACACAGACCGAGCATTCTTTTGGCAGACATATGCTCGCATAAGTCAGAGGCTGGAGGTCTTCTCAAGTGTTGCTTGAGCGCACAGACTGGTCATAAAGATAAGCACGGAAGTCTACAGATAAGAACTTTTTCACATATTTACAAAGCACAAAGCCATCAACATCATCAACAAATTGGCCAACAAAATACTCTAAAGTGCGTGCAAAGATAAAAGGAAAAGAGTTACGTTATATAAAAACATAGTTTGAAAGGATTCTCACAATTCATATCACCTGTTCTGCAGCATTGGTAAGCAGCTTTTGGTTAAGGTTTTACATTACGCTATAATCGCAGTGCTTAACCCTTAAATGAGCTTATTATTTGGCTCGACTTACACAAAATGCTCAAGTTGGCCGCAACGACACGAAGTGAACTTAAAGTTCAGAAGAGGCCACAACGTGTCTTGATTGAGACGTAAAACGTTAAACTGGATGCTTGAGTGATTTCTCTTTTGTGCACACGAAGTGTAAAACACGCTGATTCCAGAGAGTAAGAGACAATATCTAAGAGACGCAGACATCTAGAGAGACATTGACCTTGACGAAGCCAAGCGTTAATGGATTCGACTTTGAATGGCAAGGCAGGGCAAATTTGTACATTCAAGATAGATTGTAATTTAAGCAAATATTGAGTGCATTCTTAGAAACTTGTGTTTAATTTTGCTTTTCTAGCCAATGCCAGTTCTACCTTTTAGTTGGTCTTGGCTTGGTGGGCAAGGCTCTTATGATGCTCAACTTATTACAGCCACTGTACTGTACTGTAGTAAATTGCAATTAACGGCATAATTTATCTACTATTTATTAGTTTCCTTCGCAGAATGCCTTGGAAAGTTTACCTTTGGTAGAGTAGAGCCCATCTACACAGCTAGTAGTCACACATAATTTGAGTTATTTTGCACTTAATACCCTGTAGTCACCAAAGTAGTTATTAGTAGTTAAAAGAACTAAAAGAATATTTAATATTCCTTCTAGACAGCTCAACACGTTTAATTTCAGACTTTTCTTTACATGGTATCTCGTAGCATATCAAATAATAAGTAAGTATTACTTTCAAGGATGTTGTCCTTTTGTCCTGTGGTGTTGCAGTGTTAATGAGGTTACGTCCATTGAATGCCACTGTCGTCACCTACAGGACCAACTTGTCCCCAAGTCGAGTCTCTGTCTGTAGTGCTTTTAATTATGTCAACTTATTCACATTACCAACAGCATCCCACAAATGTGGACTTACTGTCATCACACCGAAAATCTTTTGCTTAAATGCCACTTTACCATACTCCTCGCGTATTTTCTTTTTTTTCTGACCTACTTTACTCAATAATGTACTATGTGAAGTGGCTGCACAAATTGCGCAACAAATGCCCCGGAGAAGCGGGAAAATTCCTGAGAAATGTGCAACTCTGTTGGGAATACGAGGGTGGCCCAGGCATACATTAAACACAACAACTACTAGGAGAGGGCACCCTTAATGTTGGTGGGTGGGTGGTATTTTGACTTACAGGCACGTAAACTGTGCTCGTAAACTTTACGGAACTGAGACTGCTAATGTTTTAAGCTCCTTTCGCCAACTCTCTCTAATGGTGAGGATTTAAAAGTAAGCAAGCAATTGTGTGTATTTCATGTAAAAGAATTATTTTCCACTCACTTTTAGCAGCTTTTAAATCAAACCCATTTCAATTAAACCAAAAATTGTCCAATTTGATAAGGTTTTGTTTGAGTTTTTTTTTTATATATTATTTGAATAATTATTTAACAAATGTGTGTTGTCGCGACGAGCGGCAAAACTAAACTAATCGCCTTTGCCCTTATCATAAAAATATGTTATAGTCAAACGGGGTTTCGTTTGACACCGCCCCCAGGGCGGATAGAAACAGCAATATTAACTTATCGGAACAAAGCGACTGCGACTGTGACGCTGACGCAGACAGGCAAAACAAGTGACAACGACAACAACCAACAAAACGAAAGTGTTTCACTGTCAAATGTCAAACTCGTATGTTGGTTTTTGTATTTGTTCTACATTTATTTTTGTGCGATAAAATACTATTTCTGGAGAGGAAGCGCAAAATGGACGCGAAAATTGTGCGATGAATGACATCATCATTTCTATTTGTTAATTGAAAAAAAAAAAAACGAGAGCAAGTGGAAAAGCGTTTCAAATTTGCAATCAAGTTGTGATCAAAGTAAACCTTTGTACTTTTAATAACTACTGTTTGTCATTTGATCTTTCTGATCTAACAAGATTTAATTTTGTTTTGTTACTGCTAATTACTATACCTTTTTGCTACAGCTTTTGATCATTGTTTGTAATTTGTATTCACTGAGATGATAATATCTCAATCATAATCAAATATGGCGATGAGTTAAGTTTAATGAAATTCATTGAGAATTCCATTGTTTAGCAACTATATGAATCGACAACCCTTTTCCAACAAGCACAATCAAAAAACTTGGAGAAATATACTCGTATATATGTGTGTGTTTGTAAGATCGATAAGTATTTGCTTTTTATGGCACTACTAATCAAAACAAATAAACACGCTGTGAAATTGCACAGTTGTTTATGTAAAAATAAAGGCAATTGCAGCGTGTGTTTACGAATTCGCAACAAGCTATTGTATCTGTTGGATGTGCAACTAACCATAGAGATATAGCTAGACAGCTAGATAAACAATACAGATACAGAGACGAGACGAGACAAGACAGCTGACAACGTCATCATCATAATTGTCAGCGTCAGAAATATAATTTACGCCATTTGCCGGATTTATGACGTGTTTGCAAAATAAACTTCGATAAACACAAACTCACTTATGACATGGCCCAAACTGTTGGCCTCGAACCAACCAACAATTTGTACCTGATAATGACTAAATCAGATATATATATATACATTGAGCATTCACACTGTATTTTCAGTCAGGGGCATAGCAAAAATCGATGCAATCCAATCTAAACGAACATTTTTCATGCTAATGGATAATTTACCATTGTTGAGCTTTTGCGGCTTTAGAGGACTTTTATTTTTGAATTGAATTAGTTCAGAGAGAACAGAGAGAGAAAAGTTGATACATTCAAACCTGAAAGCCTTTACTTTTAATGTTCCTCTTATGAAATGTTTACTTGGCACAGTGACACAGACCATTTGCGGTTTTGGCATTGAGCCAAATATTAAAAGTTTTACGAAAACCATAAACTCAAACCGCTTGGATTAAACTAAAGCGAGGTAAGTGCATTGTAGTTAAGAAATTTATGCAATTTATAGTGCTAGCTAATTGTGAAAACCATAATATAATATAAATGTTTTAAGTGTTGCGCATTTTCATTGCTTTTCATACGCAACGTTGACGCTGACGCAATACGTCTCCCCCTCCTAACTGCCAACCCAACCAACACAGCACCTTTCGAACAGACATCTGGCTTCCGTTGACCCTGGTCAATAAACTTCTGAGCAAAAAAAAACAAATAGTAAACATAATAAACGAGAATATGTGTCAATAATGTGTGTGAGAGAAAAGCACAAGCAACTCATTAAAACTATATATATAAATGCAAGGATATGACAGATACTCAAAGCGATTTATCGTAACAAGGCAACAACTAACAACTAAATTGCTCTATATCTTTCTATTGTGCATCTGATTAATGACAGGCACACAACAAATTTGTGTACTTCCCTAATGGATGTATTTTCTTTTTTCCATTGTTTGCCCAGGAACATTAGAGAACTAAACACAAAGCACTAGCCCATAAATAAAATGGCCAGAACGCCAAAAGAACTGATAAAGAGTAGAGATAGAGATGTGCAAAAATCCCTAAGGTATACCAAATAATAGTATAATTTTATAAAGGGTTTGTAAATATTTGATAATTTTACTATGCATATTTTGTACATTTCAAGGCTGCCAATCGCGCAAAATTGTCAAAAGATTTACATCAATTATTGATAGGCAAAGCCGAGCGTACTAAACAATTTGTTTACACTTAAACTCTTTTATTTTATTTATTTTTATATCAATACAAACACACAAACTTGCTATAGGTATGAACTTTAGATTGCATACGCTTTGTTTACATTTTCCGCTGATAAGTTAACCATTGCTCCCACACAACAATAAACACAACACTAACAACAACAGCAACAACAATGGATGGAGGTAGTATCAGCGCTGATAAGAGCTCGAACTTTTCTGTTTTTATATGGGTTTAATTATAGTTGCCAGTGTGTGGCATAATAAAAGTGTACAACACACTCTGAGCTCTGCGGTTTTTGTCATGTTATCAGCAATAAAAAAAAAAAAATAAAAACACATAATAATAATAAATCGTGGGTGCGCAATGATTGATTTTGCCAATGCTATACACTAACAAATGTTCAAATAAATATACAGAATTGAGGTTCAAGTTAAGAAGCAACACACGTGGAATGATTACAAATTGTTGCATTTGATTTGTCAGTTCTTGACATTCAGCTTTAAACTAGATCAATTTTAGTATTATATTGCTTATTTATTCTTTTCTTATTTATTATAATTTGAAAGGAAATTTCTATTCGCCCTGTAAGGATATATTAATATTTTATGAAAAATAAATATATTTAAGTATCTATTCTTGATTTCAACTAACAATTAAGGCAGCTAGCTAGTTTCCCTTAGTATTTCTTGTGACTTGAACATTGCGTCACATATATATTATTAACGAACACTGACGTTGTCGACCCCAACCTTTTGCTCCTATAATTGTCTGCTGTTGTCGCTCCTGGTCCTGGTCTAAATAAAGAATGCATATTGCGTGACCGACTCGCGGGCGCTTCACAGCTAGCTGGGAGCTTACTAAGCTTTAATTGACTCGACAGTTTGAAATTTTTCATTGTTTGGCGAAATGAAAAACAACAAAAACAACTCCCACAGTCACACCCACACTTGGGCGGAAAGTTAACAAAAATGAACACGAATGAAAACTAAATTAGTGAAAAAATCGATAAACTACAAAGTAGAATTAGTATAATAAATAGAAAATCTAAATAATGACAAACGTAATTTCCGTTAAAGTAAAAAAGGTACACAAACAGATGAGTGCTTAAACAGTTGCCTGAACATCCGCCACTCTAGAGACGCTAGCTAAATCCAGCTGGACATTGCTTTGCATACATGCAACAAATTAAAATTGAAATCTTTGAGTAAGTGTTGTGTGGGTGTGCGGGTGTGCTGTCTCTCCCCTTCTTGGTGCTGTCGTTAATTTAATATCTTTCTGTTCAGTTCTGTATATTTTTTGTTTGTTGTCTATCTGTTGTTGCTGTTGTCGCGTGTACGTGACATGAAATATAAATTGTTTTCCCCGTTTTTTTCTTCTTTTTTTTATCATTTTAATGCTTTCCGTATTTACTTTAGATTTTCATTTCGATTGCAGTTGCACGTTTGTCTGTTGAAGGCTCCTTTGGCAAACTTCATTCATAAAGGACGTCAACATCTGTCCCTTTTCTATAGAAACCTGTGGAATGTAATCTCCTTTTATTATATTTCCTTCTTGCTTAAAGGAGACAATAGCAAATCTAATGAAATGCTGTACATTAATACTTGGAAATGTAATAAATATAATTAAAATTAACATTTCTACTTTTTAGTCATGCGCCACAATAAAATCATTTTTTCGCCTTAAATGTATTATCATTTTTACTTTTAACAAGAAAACATAAAATTTGCACCGAAACCTACAAAAAAACATGCGATAAAATTGCTATTAACAAGGGCGGAAACATATATTCAGTTGTGGGTGGGCCTCAACAATGACACATCGCATTGACAAGATATAAAGATATAAATGAAATTAGCAACAGTACTAGAGGTAACACATACATACTTATCGGTCAGATGACTCAGCGCAGTTAATTAATAATAAGTACGTGTACTTGTACAAAACTCATTTGTACTTTTTCTTTCTACGGCTTGTATAATACCCAAAGATATTTTCACAATGCGGACACACTTGAGACATTTTTGATATTGGTAAGTTTCTTGTGATGGTTCAGTTCTTTTTAACCACTCTCACTCATTAAAAATCAACATCAGTTCGGCAATTGTTTTTTATGAGTTATACAAATATTAATTTGTTGTGTTTTTGCAGCAAGATTTCTTTTCTTTTTTTTTCTTTATTGTTTGTACACTTTGCACAGCTGGCTGCTTTGGAATGTGCATAAATTTCATTTTTAAATCTTCATTGGGGCTGGGGGAAGACGGTTTAGAAGAAAACTCACAAGACATTTGGGTGGTGAAGTGTGGGGAGTGGCTAAACAGTATCTATGTATCTATCTCTGGCGCTCTGTGGGTGATCTATTTGCATGCTGACCCAAATATATTGCGCATTCGACGCGTTCGCCCTGACACGTTTCCGCATGCCGAGAGTAAGAATTTTCTGACATTTACGCTACACGATTGAATCATAGCAGAGAAGCATAGCTAAGAGAAGAGTGAAGGCAAGAAATATCACATAAATAATTGCAGTATTTACATTTTCGCGCTTGCCTGGAAAATGCCATCAACGGGGTAATTTCCCATGAAAAATCGCCCATTCCCTTTTGAAAAAGTAAACAAAGAAACGATACAAGTCGTAAGTGAACGAATCGTCAGTCAGACATACATAAGAAGTCGAGTTTTCTGCGAATAATATTATTGGAATTTTATTGTTGCAGTATGATATTCCCCTTACCAAACACATAAAATCGATTGTAAATAAAAAAAAAAAATACCCATTACTGAAAGGTATTTCCTCGAACACTTGTAGATAAGAATGTACTTAAAAAACACCACTAAATGTGATAAATATAAAGTCTGCATAGATTAAAGTTAATTATTTATTTATGTCTTGTAGATAAGATATAGTTAAAAAAATAGCAAAGATGACTAATTATTTAGTTTTCATCACAAAGGTTCATATAGATTCACATTGTTCTTGATTATAGAGTTTATTCATATCGCAGATTTTATGGCTGCTGCAATCTCTATATGATGACTACATGATTCATTATGATTTTTTGCGCAGAAGAATTGTTAAGCCTGTCATATGGCAAATCAAATCTAATCAATAGCCGTAAATTTGCTATCATAAACAAATAACACTTTACTTCCACGAAAGCAGTGTACTATGTACACAATTTCTACATATTTTTGAGCTTGCGTTGAAAATATCTCTATAATTAAATTTATAACACGGTGTGCACTTAAAAATCAATTAGTTAAACGCACTCAGCTATGGTGAAATTAGATAAAAAAAAAAACATTGTCGCTACAAAGGAAACTTTGGGTTGATATATTTTTAAATACTCTTCGCTTCAAATTTTGTGACAAAAAAAATAAATAAACAAATTTATTTTGCAATATTATTTTACGTAGATCATTAAAAAATTCATAGAATAAAACTATAATTTGTAAGAATGTCACAAAAATTATAATACTGTATACAAATGCGGTGAAGGGTGTTTACTCTTCTATTAACTCTTATACACTATAACCGTAGCACGATTACAGCTGTTATGCAGAGCGTAAAATGGCATGTGGCGATAAAATAGAGAAACGAAAAAAAAAAACTACCAACTGCCACACAAGCACACAATTAAATAACAAACACAAGCTGCACAAGGCCTTGAACGACCTTGGGGTCGGAGAGGAAGTGCAAACGATAAAAAAAGTATATATATAAACAAGACAGAGAGAGAGGGAGAGAGCCCTTCGGAAACTAGTTGCTAAGTGCGTCTTGCTTTTCATACTTTTAATGATCCAGTCCGAGACTTACATGAACTTAGAACAGATAACCGCAATCTGGTTTCTTACCTGCAATGAGATAACAAGAGAGAGAGAAAAAATACTTAAGTAATTTGAATGTTTAGTGCATGCAAAGAGCCTAAAATCGAAGTGAATTAATGTGACGCCGCTTTTAATTGAGCCATGCAAAGTGTTTGATAAGCCGCGACCGCAAATGTATTTTGTTACTCGCTGATGCAAGCCGCAAACTATTCAAGTTACAGGGACAGGCAAACGATGGGAGGTTAGTTTTCTTATGTATTTATCTTGCTCACGTAGAACAACGACACTAACAACAACAGTTAACAACATACAGTGGCAGTTGTAGTAATGCACTTAAGCTGATGTGCTCATAAATTGTAAACTTGAGTCGCCTTTGTTGACGTGCTCGCAACGTGTTGCAAATGCACAGAGAGAAGAATGTGTGGAAGTGTGTGCATTAAAAGTGAATTTGCAAGCAATGACTGCGACTTTGTCACTGGAACTGTCACTGTGACTGTGACTACAAAAGCAAGAAGTTAAGATCAATCCACGAAATCAGAATGCAAACTCATTAAATGAAATCGAAAATGATTATTTAGCTATTATTTATTATTATTAAATGAATGAGTTTAGCGAAATATATATATCGTTTTGATTCAACACTTTGTTTTAAAAACATTTTAAGCCTTATCAAATATGAGTCAGGCAATAACTAATTAATTTCCTGAATGTACTAATTATTAATGAACTGACCGCAAAAAGCAAACACAAAGAACCATTTAATAACTTTGCCACAAATCTCAAATGTATGTGTGCGTCTAGACAAATAAAAAGTAAGTGATTAGCAAAAAACACAAAAAAATATAATAAAAAGTGCTAATAGAAGGCAAACAAACTCCACATTTGTTGGCAAAATGAAGCTAATTTGTGGCTAAAGCAGCAACTAAAATTGGAAATAAACAATTTTTAACACAAGTCTAAGTACAAGTTTTAAACAGCTGCCTAGTTAATTTATTACTTACAAGTGAATTTTGAAAATGCAGCAGAGTACACAAAAAAAAAACATGTATTTTGTCTATGGTATGTATGCCAATTATCCAGGGCTCGCTCATGCCATTTCAAAACAGAGAAAAAGCATTAAAAATAATTAAAATAAAAGCCAACACCAAGAAGAAATTAAATGAAAATGAAAATGTGGCATCAGCACGCGAATTTTAGTTAATATACACTTTTGCTTTCATGTTCGAGCAGTGCGGATAACAATCTAAAACAGTTTTAATTTGTTTAATGATAAGCAAAAAAAAAAGGTTCATTACACTGTCTCCTTTGTTAGTAACCAATATCAGGTGAACTTTATCTAGAACATGCCAATAGACACGAGAGTAAAGATGGATTGAGCAAAAAACTTTCATTGGCATCCACACAAAAGAACAACTGGAAATATGTATCTACAAAACATGGCAGCATTTGAGTATCGACTGTAGCAGATACAAACAGTCAGCTGTCATCGACGATGAAGTCATTTGCACTGACGTTCAATGACTCGCATTGAAACTGCCGCACATGTGAGTCGGCCATATATACAGATATATGTATATATGCTTAAAAGCCATTGGTTCAGAATTTATTGCAAGTTTCGCATATTTGGCAAAAACTCATTTGATTTGCGCAGATCAGAAACAGTAAGAGAGCAAATAAAAAGTAACAAAAACAATAATCAAATTAAATTTGCATTTATGGCAAATGGCGTTTGAATATTTGCTTTGTTTATTTTTCACCTTAATAATGATGAATGCATGGGGAAATTATTTATAATTATAGTGTTGTTGTTTGCAATCAAAGATTCTATGGATGGAATTTTATTTTCGTTAACTGAAGAATGAGCCTTTTATTACCTGCTAAAAATGAGTTTTATTTCTTTCGGGCAATTCAACAACATCCATTGATCAAAATGTGAATAAATTAATAATACGCCACAAAGAAACCATTCAGATTTAACTCAATCGTTTTCAGAAAGCACTTTAATATTATTTACTCGCAACAGCTGCAATTTCATAGCTGAAGAACCCTTTAAATGTGTCAAAGCAACTGATTCGTCTGGCGTCAAGTACAATTAAAATATGATCAAAAACAATTGTGTATACAGATGGGAAAAAGCAAAAAGAAACCTTGACAGCCGATTATTAAAATAACAACTAAAATGGTTTTGTAACAAGTACTTGACTTGAAGCAAAGCCTCAGTGAGAATATATTAATTTTTTTTTAATCCCTTTAATAAGTATGCGTTGTTGCTACCCTAAAAACATAATATACAGGGTATATTAAACGAGATTTATTTTGTAATATAAGTCGCACAACACTTAGCTATATCCGCGTCTACTATGTAAGTACATTGCCAAGACTTATGCAACTGAGTTAAACCGAGTTTTTATTATTATTATTATCTTGAATTGAGCTTGGCAACGCGTCAAACAAACAAGCAAACAAACAAATAAAGCGCGATAAATTCTAATTACGACACGAGCCAGCCTCGGGCGTTGCTTAGTTGCTATGGTCTAAGCAAGACGAGGCGTATACTTAATCTCGGCTCGTGCCCAGCTGGCAGACTAGCCGGCACATTGGGTGGCTGTTTTTTGTGTTTTTTTTTTTGGCGAGAGACACTTGACACATATAGCCCCTATATGACATAACCAGTTTCAGCCTGATGTATTCATGTCAATCAATTTGCTGCAATTTTGCAATAGTTTTTTTTTTATTTTTTACTATTTGTGTCATGTAATTGAAGTTAATATAAATGCTGAAATTATTTTCAAGTGATATCAAGTGATGCGACTAAAATGAATTTTATTGGACATCTGAGTGTGTGTGTGTGTGTGTGTGTGTGTGTGTGGGTCACACTTTTCAGACAATTGTAAATATGTATGTCAAGATTTTGCAATAAATCAAAAACACAAACGCTGACGATTCGAATGGGCCATAAATGGATTTTGAAGTGGGACTAACTTAAAATTTGTTATTGTTGTTGCTGCTGTGCAGCTAAACGCCCAGTAATTAGACAAAATCTTTGCATAACAGTTGCTTTTAATATTTGTTTTAAGTTTGAAAGTTTACACATTTCTTGCGGAAAATATTTAAAGCTTTGTTTGTTGTGTAACTTGAAAGCTATTTTGTAATACAGTTTATGCAAAATTTAAAGAAGTAAACGTACAAGTTAAACTGTTTGCTTTGCAATTGAAAAAAGAAACTTTGTTAAAGATTTGTGATAATTTCAAACATAATCATAACACATGTACACAAATTAACTCTCATAACTTTGCTTCCCATAAAGAAAGGACAATAACAAATACTACCGATTTATTAATAAACTTTGAAAAACTACTTATCACAAGCACAACTTTTGATAAGCGCACGTTTAATGCGTAAAAAAACGTACTGATAAATATTATCTATATATTTTTTGTTTTGTATTTATGACGCTGTCTTCAGCTTGCACTTGAAATTTGAAATTGGGCACAAAGACAATGAAAGAAACCAAAAGATAAAAGCATAACACAAAACACATTGAACAATAGGTAAACATGGGCAACAAGAAATGTTAACGTAATGCCAGCCACCTTGATAATGAACGATAATAAATATGGTCTATTACATGGCCCACGGTCACGGAATTACTTTGATTAACTTAAGTTATCGACAGGTGCGATTTAAACATTAACATGATTGATGCACAACTAAAACCAACAAAAAAGCCAAAAACAAAAGATAATTGAGAAGAGGAGCAGTCAAACTCGATACTTGAGTGCTGCGGAAGTCATGCAAGTTGCCAAGTTATTGAACTTTGATTTTGAAATTAACAGACAGCACTCTCGGGCTAATAATTATAAAAAATTCCAACTACATGTAGCTGAAACTTAACGTGCAGTAAACAAATATTTATTTGCAACTGAACATGTTTGCACAGCTTTAACGAACATCGACATAAATAAAGAGAGAGAATTCCACGAATTAACCCTTACTACATATGCTATATACGACGATAAAATAAACAAATAATCGTTGAACGTTTATGATGATTAAATATTTGCATACGACAGCTGAGAATGTTGAAAATCACATTTTTAAAAGACGAACAGTAATTAAATCAATTGTAATGTTTTTCCTATTCAAGGAATGTGAACTCAAAACCTAATTTCATTGCGTTTATTGTTGGCTCAACATTTTGTAGTTACAAATATTGCGCAAATTGCATGAAAAAAAAAACAAAAATCAGTTCGAAGACAGGCATAAAATCATCATATTATTATTATTATTAGCTCAGCAAATATTTGCGATTAAAATTTGTAATTTTTAATTTTGGTGTCAGCAAACGAAAACTGCAAACAATGGCAAAATAATACAACAATACAGATATTTCAAAGTATGATATTGGAAATATAATAGTAATATAATAACAAACATGAAAAATAATGATAAGGAAATACAACAATAGTATTCTTATTATTATTATTGTTGTTATTGTGTGCGTTGAGCATTGTGTGAATTGAACAATAGAATGAGGCGATAATATTTGGTGCAAAGCTAAATTTTGGCTGTCAATTCACAAAGAAAGAAACAAATTTGTTACTGGGACATGGCACAAAAGTTTCATAAAACTTTAGGTAGGTGTGAAAAAGTGTTTAATTTCATAAACTTAACAACATTAGCTTACACATACAATATATATATCATTTGCACAAATGAAAGTAATTCAGTTTTTACCCTCTTAGACGTGAGAAGTTGAAACATTTATGTCGTTTCGGGTTTTGTTTTCTGTTTTAATCTTTACAAATTAATTGCCATTTTTGGCAGCTGGCTGAGCAATTACTGACAATTGTTTCAAGTTTCGTACTTCAACTTTCTACAATTTTCACTTTACGTCAAGAAGCAGACACAAAACTTGTTCTGTCTTCAGATTTCGCTAATGAAAATGAAACCCACACACACACACACACAAACACACAGCGAACAGACAAACAGACAAACAGATTGACAGAGTCTGCACTTATATATCTCGCACGTGATTAGGGCAAAAGGGAAAAAATCATCTCAAATTCTTCAAAGAAAATGAAGAGTAAATTTAGAAAACTGACATCACAATAAATTAAAAAAAAAAAAACAAGCTAAAAGACAAAGTTCGAAGTTGAATTAATGACACAGTTATAAAAGGAAACTGCATCTCAATTTGGAATTAAATGCGAGTGTGTGTGTGTGTATATAAAGCCAATAGCCCATTAATGTGCGGAAATATTTTTGTTTGCATTAAGTAGCCGCAGTGTGTTCTAATTTAGATGCTTACTCAGTGTTGCAAGTTTTAATCGCACATCAGCAGTTTGTTGTTGTTACAAAAATAAGTTTGCCGAAAGCAAACTTATAATATCTTGATAATATTTAAGCTATTTTGACAGCAACTAATCAGCAGTTCCTTGTACTAAAAGGGAGAAATGTTGTACTTAAAACAATTTCAATGCAATTATTATATTTTAATGAATATAGCCATAAATTGAACAGCTTTGAGTGGAGCTGTTTAGCATATTTAATAGCAATTACTTGGCATTGTTGAATGACAAGATGATTGGGGACAAGTAATTAAGCATACGTTTATGTAAATATTTGTAATATTGCAATAACAATATTTGAATAATAATTGTGATGCGACATAAAAATCTAGTTTTACTATAAATAACAAATAGCAAGCGATTAGGTTGTAAAATAAATGAAAAACAATTCGTGTCTAACGAAAAACCAATATAAAAATCTGTTCTGTTAAAGTCAATCATAAGATTCTGCAAGAACATTTCAAACCAAAACTGACAGCATTATAAATTATGCATTAACAAATATGTGAAATGCGTATAAATTTCATACACCTAACTCTTCAACTGTCAAGTTTGTGGCGCCATTAAGCCAAGTCTTGTTGCCAATCAACTTCAATTGCCGCTGAGATTAAAAATAAACAAAAATTCAAGCTTTGCTCTAGCTACTTCCCATAAGCATACATTTTTTGTTGCCAATTCTGTCAAATTGTTGAATCTTTTTACCAAAAGTTTTCAGACAACTTGGTCTTTTTTTGCTGCAGTCATTCCAAATAATTTGCTTAAACAGTTTTTGTTGTTGCTGTCACATTTTCTGTATTAGGAACGGTTTTTATTATGTAGCTCTGAGTTGCGGCTGAATAAAACGACAATTTGACTATAAAATTATTGAAGCCAAGAAATAAATATTTATTGTTTGCTTTGCACAAGTTTATTGCAGTAATTAATGACTGGATGTTAATCGTTTTATTGCAAAAAAGTTTACATTTTCATTAGAAAATTATTTATAACATTTAAGTAGTAAATAAAGTATTAAAATCATGTTTTTAGAATATCTTTTGACAAGCCATATTGTGCTATATTAATATTTAAACTATTTTTACAACAAACTTGAACATCGCGTTTCATATTCTATTCAGAATTTTCTAACTATTGCAATTAGCTCTAAGAAACTCCTACGCCATGAATGCCCATTGCTGCTGGCATTCGCACACCCTCACACCGGCAGGGCTGAAGGTGGAATAGTGTGGCAGTTTCTATTATTTAACACCACTTTATTCTATTCCTTTCTAGGCTTAGCTGCAAATAATTGTAAGGATAACGATAAATAAATAATCAAAAAGGAGGCCCACGCAGAGATTGTTGTTGTTAATGCGATTAAATGCCCTGTAAAAAACAATTCACCCTATCTACTACAGGGTATGTCACGTATTGCTTGCTTAACATTAATGATGAAGCCAAACTAGCTTGTCAGCAAATGTTTTCCGGCTCTCTACAACCAACCATCATCTCTACAAACATAAACAGCATCGATTTACTCGATCTACTAGATACATATGTATAAGTAAAGCCCCCATTTTATATTTCAGATCTGTTGGCTGTACAAAATGCGGAAGTGCTTTAATTCGAAAATGTGACAATGGAAACGACAAGTTTTGTTTTTGATGGGGCGACCCATTCCCACGTTAGACAATTGAAATCACCCGAAAGGGGGGGTTGCAGGGGGTCGGTTGTCGAAACTGGGACGCAATTCAAACAGTGGATGGCATTGAGGACTGGACGCAAGGTGACTGCAACTGCAACTGGAGGCTTAAAAGCCAGTTATGGCCTTTTTTTCATCTTTTTACTTTCTGTCTCACTCTTGCATATTGATATTTTAGTGTTTTTGTTTCCCAGCGCCGAACTTGTTTAGCATTTAAAAATTGTATGAAAATAATTCAAGAATGTCATACGCCATGAATACCGAATTGAAACCTTGGCCCTGACTTGGATATCTTGCGTTATTGTATACAAAATTAGGCATTTTTGGGGTTTATGTTTGATGATTTGTAGAGCTTGAAGGACGCATTTGAAATGGACAGAAAACTGAACAGAAAAACAAAATCAAATAAGTCAAATCAAATGTTGCAAGTTTCTTTATGCTCTATTTTGGTATTGTAGTTGCTCAAGAAATAATACCACACTCTCGTGACAACAAGTCGACTCCCATGTGTAAGCCAAATTTATTGGTAGTTTAATTTTCAACAAAACTTGCACAATTTTCACACCCGTAAAGCAAAACACATTTACGTATTGCTCTATATATTAAGCAAAACAAAATTACGCGACTGGCATAAAAAAATCACTAAACACGAATTGGAAGTGTTGAATTGTCATGGAGTGAAGTCATTTTGTGTACTTAATGTTAAAAAAAACATTTCAGAGAGACATCAGGCCTTTGACCCCAACGAATAAAGGGAAACGGACGCAATGACAATTAATAAAATTATTTAGCAGATCCGCAACGACATTAGCCACAAGATCTCATAAATTCCAGAGTAGCCGCAACTCCAAATCCACTTTGTATCTAATCAAAGTCCAAATGCGTTTAAATTGCACAAACCAACGAGGAAAAGTAGCCGCTATAGCTACAACTGGCTAAAAGCAAAGCTTTAATGGGCAAACAAGTTGTGGATACTTGACACGGACAGCGTTGCGAGAGGCAGTGTGAAAATGTGATTGAATTACAGTAGCAGATGCCCCCAAGACATCTTTTGCTTGGTCACTCAATGGTGAATGCCCAGAACCACAACTGGTTTTCAGTCTTGCCAACATACACAGAAGAGTAGAGAAAAAAACATAGGAGAGAGAGAGACGGATTGTTGATTCATTATGGTCACAATTAACTTATAGCTAAATTTATTAAGGACGTGTGTAAACCAACTGATTAGCTGTGTATGGGGGAGAGTACCCTAAGTTTAATTATTATAGTTAATATTAACTACTTTGTATTACTTGACAAATCGGCCCATTTCACTGCCCTTTGCATAAACTAATATTTTCTGCACTGGTTCCGTTCAAATCATCAGCCACTCAAGCTCTTGAGCATTGCCTAACAACATGCCCCAACGACGGAGAGCCAAATGCCCTACTCACTGTTGCACGTAGTTAGTGGCAGTGGCAGAACTTAATTAAAAGACACAAGAGCAGTGCAAAATCCCCTTCCGAAACCAGTCAAGCATGCCAAACAAATACTAGCAACATTAACAGCGTTCGTACACATACTTTTGCTGCCCACTGTTTGTGCATGTGCATGTGTATAAGTATTTGTATGTGGAGACGTTGCAGCCAAACGTCCTTGAGTTGCATTGGCGAGGGCTGTTCGTTGAATAGTAGACATCAGTAATAAACAACATACGTAAATCAATAGGTTTATAAATATTAATAACATTAATTGAACACTAAGACACTCTGTTAATAATTGTTATGTTTCATACCTTTAAATATTTATTCTTTAAGCTAATCTAGTTTTCTATATATAGAATCCGTTACTTAACGAACAGCCTTCCCTCTTTATATTAAACTTGTATGTACTCATAAACGAACTCTCATCTTTGTACAAACTTTACGGCACTTGTTGTTGTCTACCCATCTTGCGCTCTCGACTTTAGCTTCTGTCCCTAAACCCGCCCCCCTACCGCTTGTAACAACAATCACTTCAAGTGCAAAAGGCAGAAAGCAGAGAAAGAGAAAGACTCGAAACCGTATGAAGTGCATGCAATATCAAATGACAGCCTCACGACACTCACCTTGAAACTGGTCTCCCCCGTCTCTTTAATATACTCCTAAGCTTAGGCAAGAGTTGAATGAAATTTGAATAAATTTCTTTAAATTCGCCACAGTTTAAGACTTTTGATTTAATATATTTTAATTATTCTGCGGCTTATTTATTTTTTCGACTTCAGGCAAGCAAAACTATAAAATTATGACAAAAAATATGTTCGAAAAGAGAGAGACAGAGACACAAAAAAAAAGTGTTGCCAGAGTAAAGTGGTTAAATGGGTTTTGTTTTGCTTCGCTGGCTTTAGAGTTGTTTTTTTTAGTTGTTTTGTTGTTAATCAAAATTTAAGCAATACAATTGATAACATAGTGCCGACAGCTGTGTACATTTATACAGCAGAAAATGCAGGAAGCATTTGCGTAATTTGAGTAAAGCGCCAAACTTTGTTGATGTTTTGTTTTAAACGCTTCAAGGTATCAAGAAAATTATTGGGCAATAGAAATATAACCTCCAAAAACTTGTGGCAGCTGCAGCATAAACGTGCAAACAAAAAACACAAAAAGAACCGCTAAACATTTGCCACAACAAAAAGCAAAACAGTGGCAAAACAAAAGGCAGCAGGCGGAACTTGTTTCCGAGAGCCCAAAAACAAAAATATATAAGCGAACAGAAGGCAACACCAACAAAAATTCTCTCACATTTAAAACGGCACAAGTCTTTTACAGCGTAGTGAGAGAGAAGGCGATAGACAAGAAAGAGTTGAGTATGGTTGTTGTTGGGGAAACAGTCCGTCGCCACATTAACGGCAAACCCACAACAACAACATCATACAAACACTAACACTTAAGTGTATTTGGCATAGCTGCGACCCAGTGACGTCGTCTTCTACATGACGTCGCAATGTTGCCAATGAAACGTTCAAACACACATTTAAAAATCTGTGTATGTATTTGTATTCGTTCGTGTTCATTGTAAGCGTGCAAAAAGAACAACAAACAGCAGCAGCGCAAACAACGCCATGACCTCTGCACATAGACATTGTGCTGAAATGTTATGCCTATGTTGTTAACAGTCACACCACTGTGACTGTGTAAGTAACGGTTTTATAACGTTATCTATTTATTCGTGTTGTAATAGATACAAAAAAAAAAACAGTTTTAAGTCATATTACTTTGAACAAGAAACGGTTTTAAAAGTGTACACAACTGTTTTTGTTTTAATGCTGTACATAAAAACTAGATTAAAAATGCAAACCAATACACCAATTTATATTTTTTAGCCAAGTCCACAGATGTTTTTCAAGACATAGAAATCGAAACTTACGATCTTTTGTAATTGATAATTCAAACGATAAAAATAGTTTAGATCCAAATACAGAAGGCCAAACAAATCTGTTTTGAAATGATATTTTTCTTTCACATTATAATTAATTTTATAAAGCCTTTCCTGTTAGTTTTTTTTTATAATATTAACACACGCCGAATTTATTCGCTTTGCGGTTTATTGATGTTGTTTCGGTTAGTTTTCGGTGCTTGTACACCCCAAAAAAACATAACCGGTTCAAAATTCAAATCGCTTTTGCTCTATTTAAATTGAGGGTTTTTTTTGTATATTGGATTTTGTTGTTTGTGTGTCAATTTTACATTTTTTCATTAACAACCCAAGCTAATTTGCATGCAAAACAAATGCGTTAAGGTTGTTGTTTTTGTTATTTTAAACAATAATTAACCATACATCATTTGTTGATTTTTATTAGCCAAGGTCGTCTTCGGGACGCTTGGCTTATCAAACTATCCACGGACGTAAGGGGGCAGAGAGGGAGAGAGAGAGCTTATCGCGGTTTTAAGCTTCTTTTCTTTTGTGAAATTGTCGCAAAATTTGTCATTTGATATGTTCACTTATCTATTAACATGTCTTTATCAACGGAGCTGCATTAAACCTAATGGTCTAATGGTTTTCAGGGTTATTGTTATTGCACTTGTTTGATATGAAGCTGTTTTGATAATTCCACGCAATTCTTATCGAGGCTTGTTCTACTTTTGCATTTAAAAATGCAAAACCTTTAAATCGATTGGGTTTCAACTGAATTCCATCCCAAGTATTTATGTTATTGCATAATATCAATTGCCATTAAACAAATAACAACATTTTAATCATAGCATTATCTTGTTACGTGCTAAAATTCATATAAAATATTACTGCTCTCTTGGGTAATATTTTATACACAATCCTTAGCAATAGCTTTTTATAATATTGAACTTGACAGACAAACAATACACTCTCATATGTGTATATTATTATGTGTCAGTTATAAAAGTTCATATATATATACATAAGTATTACAATATGATAAAAAGAAGATATCCCTCACCTGACGCAACTCGACCCACACAGTCAGTTTTGCAGTCAAGTGGAAAGCACCGACAGCAACACCAACAACAAACAAGAATGCCAAAGAGTTTACTTAATGCTTCTTCTTGCTACTTCTTTTTATAATATTTATTATCAGCAAGAGGCTAAAAATAAATGAAAGCAACAACAACAAGCGTATGTAAAAAGCTTGAATGAAAAGCAGGCAACGTAAAAGGAATGTGTAACGAGCGAAAAGGGAAAGAGATGAATCAACTGAACAATGAGAGAGAGAGGGAGAGGAAGAAGAGAGACTGGAATGAAAAGCCTACGCCTTGTAGTGTTGTGTAAACGTTTTAAAGTTAGCACCTGCTCACCCTTGCTACACAAAGCGTTGCCAACATTAAAAGTTCAGCGCCCCTGAAGAACAGTTGGGTTGAGTTGTTATTTTAAAGGTGCATTACTAAGCGAACCCAACATTTGTTGACCCACAAAGCAAGGCCCAATTGATTTTTTCTAGTCTAGTATATATATTCACACATGTAGAAGAGGTGAAACTCCCTATTGCCCACACTCAAACTCACACACACACACACACACACACACACCTGTCCTTTCCAATCATGTCAGAGACATGCGGTAAAAACAACCGAACCGTGACACCACTTCCCCCTTCTCCCAGTGACCATGTATACATATATGCAAATATGAATGGGAGGAAGAGAAGAAAATTACAATGGACGCGTGCCGGGCACGCGATTAAAATCAAATATATTTTTGGGTTGGTTTTTTTTTACCCTGTAACAGTTCGAAACAGGTGATATTACCATATCAAATTATTGTTACAGCTTTTTAAAGTAATATTCTCAATAAAAAAACACCTAGAGTTTATGAATGAATATAAGATAAGGGATATACTTCAAGTCTTTCAGGTTTTCCCCAGTAAAATCAATAAATCCTCGCCAGCTGCACCCAGATGAGTAGGAAAATGTGCCAGTTACTTGTCCAACAAAACGAAAAGCCAACACAAGAGCAGCAAGCAAACAAATATGTTACACACTTATGCGGAAGTCGGAAACGATTTTCACATGCCCAAAGATGATGTAAACTGGGCCCCAAGTGTCTGTTATACAAAAAAGATTGTCTCTGTGTGTGTGTGAGTTAATGATAATGATGATGAGGTTGTGTGGAAATTCAGATTGATAGGAAGTGGACAGGTGCAATGAAAGAAGATTTACAAAATTATGGATTATTATAATGCGTAAAGAGCTTTTAAAATGGCAAAAGCTATACATTTTACCCTCCGTATGCGTGTGTGTAAAATTCTATATTTTTTATCGAAATTAAAGAGCTAAATGGAAAATAGAAGCGGCCTGCTGTAAAATAGCAAAAAAGCTGAATCCAATTTCAGAGAGCTAAATCCCATCCACAGATGTCGCTGCAGGGCTTATGCGCCAAAATAAAATATATTTTTCAATTGTAGACTGTCGCCGAAGGAGGAAAGAACGAAACGAAACGAAACGAAATGAACGCTAATCAAATCAGCGCTCATAAGCTTAACTGAGCTGCTGGGGTTCGACTAAATTGAAGAAGAAGAAATTTTCGTCTATCGTTAGTTACGTTATATTCAATTGACATTTGGAACTTAAAGTTTGAAGATCCTAACAGAGGGAATTAGTTCAACTGTTTGACAGTCGTTTAGCTAATGGTTTACCCTTTGTCTAGGCCTTACCTTTGTAGCCTTTTTTTTTTTTTTTTTGTTTTTTTGTTGTTGTAGAGAGCACATTTCTCGTTTATGGCCGGAAGAGATCAATTTGTGGGCCTGGCCCCGGCTGCTTGCGCAATTTAATTGCCTAATTGCAGTCACAGATACAGATACAATAAACATTTGCGAGTCTAGGAATAGAGAAAGGGACGGAGATAGAGAGAGAGAAAGATAGAAACCGCGAAAACGAGAGAAAGCAAGTGTAAGGGACTGAGAAGAGCACTGAACTTGCAGAACGAGTTCAGCAAGATTTTTACGAATAAAAAAACACAGACAAAAAACACAACAAAATCAATTGAGAAAGTCGCAGACATTCTTGAATACAGAATACCCTATAACCAAAAGCCTGAATATTTGTATATTAAATGTTATCATAAAACTGAAATGCATATGCCTTATATTTTCAATAAGCACAGGGTATTCATAAAATATTTGAATGGCGCTTAGAAGACGAACGAGAATTCACCGCATTAAGCTCCAGCAGTAGTTAAACTTGTGTGTGTGTGATTTATTTTGCATTAGTATTTGTAGTTTTGTGCTTTTTATTTTGTATCTGAATTTAGCGCAATTCAAGTTCAAAGCATTCCATTTGATTGTCTGTTTAAACAAATCAAGCAAAGGTCCACACATTTTTGAGAGAGAGAGAGAAAAACATAACAAAGTCGTTTGAGTTTTGTGGTATTTGCTTTCTATTTGTTTATTTCTCTTTGCAATTAATTTCTATTTGATTTGTTTCAGACGAATAAACAAGCAACAACAAATTGAAAGTGCGAATTGCGTGCGAGACGTTAAAATACAATGTATAATTCATTTTTACTTTATGATTATTGGTAAAGTGGTGAGTAAATAAGTTGTTTAAGGCTTTGCTTAATTGCAAACTATGTGAAACTCACCTCAGTTTAAATTCAACTTGCAAATCTGTTTACAATATTCACGTTGTGGGTGTTGTCGACGTCACGAGCAGCTGTTGAAAGCGTGCGGCGCAAAACACAAGAGAAACAACAATTTTTTGATTAAAAACACATTCAGCACCAACAAAAATGGCGCGCACACCAAACTAATAGCAATATTTATATATAAGTATATATTTAACAAAACACAATGAGATAAAACTGAACAGCAGCAACGAAAACAACAATAACAGCAGGCAGCAGCAGCAGCAGCAACGATTTTTCTCTCAATGAGCATAAAAATCGAACATCGAAGGTGCCGTTCTCTCACTAATACAGACAGACAGACAGAGAGAGAATGGGATATAAATTGACTGGGCGTCGTACTTAATACAGTTATTGTTGTTATTGTTGGCTACTGGATGTTTGTTGTGTTTTATTATATTTGAAGATTTATTCAATAACTAATATAATAAGAGTTTTGCCAGTTTCGTATATGCATATGTTCTCTATTTGCCGTCGCATTTGTTGAAGCAGCCCCGCGAACTGTACATTAAAGGCAAAATAAATATAAATGCGCTACAATTGTTGTTATTGTTTAATTATGATTGCGTTTCACTTAGATTTCAGCACTTTTATTAACATTTTTGTGGTGAAAAGAAGCAACACAAACACCAATGCACACACTACACTAAATAACTAAAATGACACACGCACACACATGTACACACACGATGATGCTGCTTCTTCTTCTTCTTCTTAAAGCAGTATTAGTTGTTTTTGTTGTTGCTTTGCTCACCCCAAAGGCGAATTGACGCTCGCGTTTGTTTAGCATATAATAATTTGAGTATTTATTTAATAATGTTTTAGCTCGTTGTTGATTGTTAAATTGCACCAAAAACGGTTTGATTTGCATCAAGCGAAATTTTAAAGCCACGAAAAAAACGCCACCCACGAACTTGAACAAGCATTTCAAGCATTTAGTAAGCAAATTTGGATAATTTTAACAAACATACACTTGTGCAACTGTTTAATTTTGCTTTTGCTGTAGCGAACGTATAATTATGTTAACTTATAAGTTTAAACACGAACATGCAACAAACAAACACCATGAAAATTGCAAACGCACCCAAAACGCGACTTCACCGTCCGCTTGTAAAATAGTTAATGAACAAAAAAATAATCGATGGCACACTATCGCTGCATAAATAACTTATAAGCATCGATAGACTTTCGCCGCTATCGATAGTCAAAGCAATCAAGTTTGGTCCCTCTCTTACACTGCTTGACCAGCTTTCAAGCTGCAGTGCAAAATGTCTATCCAATATAATTAAATATATTTACTTACAGTACCCAAAAAGGCAAGAACGTGAAAGAATGATATATTTGAGTAAATTGGTT
Source organism: Scaptomyza caliginosa (assembly GCA_035044725.1). NCBI lineage: Eukaryota > Metazoa > Arthropoda > Insecta > Diptera > Drosophilidae > Scaptomyza > Scaptomyza caliginosa. Next base: position 46,599 of record JAWNNR010000396.1, read on the forward strand.
ACAAATAACAAATATGTTTAACAATGCGATACTTACGCAATTAAGAGTACTTTGATGCGCCATCAACTGTAGAAGGTAAACCAGCTTACCACAGATCTCTACCTGTAGAGTACTTTCGTTTGCTACAAGATGGGGCTATTCACTAGTCTCTGCAACAAAGCATTTACCAATTGCGCCATCTACCGCCGTAGTATTTTAGCTCAGATTTCAGCCATAGCATGTTCCTCATCAAGTACGCGCTTATCTGCTTCACTTTTGTGCGCACTGATTTTAGCTATCCCAACCAACATAATTCTATTTTCTTAAAACTAAAATTTGTTTATTTCATTACTATTTGTGTAACCTATGTGTGGTGGTACATAAATTCTGGTTTAAAGAGTCATACAAAACCCAAACAAGCCAAGTACTTGCCACAATGTGTAAATAACACACCTGTGCAATAATGCGATAATTATATATTTTCGAGTATTTTATTTCGCCCTCTACTGTTAAGGAATCGTAGGTAAGCCAGTTTATCAAAGACTTCCACCTTTTAAGTACATTGTTTTACTAAGAGGTGGTGCTATAAGCTATTCTCAGAGACAAATTATAGAGCAATTGCTCCATCTACCGCCGTAATATTTTCGTTCACATTTTAGCCTAGGCCTGTTCCTGCTCAAGGTGGCGCTTTTTTTGTCCAATTTCTTGAACATTGATTTTAGCTTTCCCCACCACTTAATTTCCAGTTTTTACACTTACAAATTAATTTATTTCATACTTTTTGTGTAATATGTGTGGCGGTACCTAGATTTCGTTCTGAAGAGTCCCTCTAACAGCACGGCCCACAGCCACCACAGCACGATCCACATGGACCACAAGGTCCACACGGACCACAAGGTCCACAGCAGCGTCTGGCACCACAGCACGGACCGGCACCACAACAGAAAAGCTGTGGTGGATAGCAGCAAGGTGAAGCGCAACCGCCACAGCATGGATAGAGATTATAGCACATCTTGAAGATCAAAGCTGTTGTTGCACAGTGTAACGACTGTATTGGACAGCAGAGTAAAAGGTGCGTGGGTCGTAGAGGAACTTTTATTTCTTCACGGAAATAGGTATAATGCTGGCTTGTTTCTTTTTATATTACCTGCAAATATTTGTTAAATAGGTTAAATTGGAATATTTTTTTATTTAATTTAATACTTACATTCCCACACGTCACACAAAAGTACACAAAATATAAAATAGTCACAGATGTTGACTGTACGAGGCTGCGATACAGAATAAAATATTTGAGACATTCCCAACTATATATTCAACTTTTTCGATTCAAAATATTGCAGCCTACTATGGTCTACGTAGTATTATTATAAAATACAAAAAGAAAATAAATGTTTGGTTTGCTAGTTTCTAGTTTTTTTGTGAGCCCTAAGCGAATTTATCATTTAAAACCGTTATTTAAGCGAATGAGTGTGGTAAATAGGGCATTGACTTTGCCAGTGTCATACGATAAAAATCGGATTCGCTGGGAAGCTTAACTGAGCTGTCAAAAAATGAGCTCACCTTATTAATTACATCATTGAAGTAAGGCACATCTAATTTTTTAGGATCTCTCTTTATTTTATTGGAACAAATTAATGACAAAACTAAACAAAACACAATAAAAACTTATTCGTTTTAGCATTTTATTATTGTATTAACATAGAATTTTAAGTGTTTTTGTTACTTGGGAAAAGCAGATTTCTCTAGCAACAGAGTCCACATCCGCCGCAGCTAAGATAGCTAAAGCATGCGGCACAGCATCCTGCTATGGTACTCTTGTAGTTCTTTTTGGTTCAATTTGTTAATCGGAACCAGGTGTTATAAGATTGCTTTTGTTATTCTTATTTATTTACGATGCAGTATAATAATGGACTGGAATCAATTTGCCATTTCCATTAAAAGCTTAATAGCCTGTACATGTAAGGAAAGCAAGTCATTGGCTGGAAGTATCACCTGAAATTTTTGGAGTTCGGCCACGCTCTGAGCGTCGCTCTCTCTTTAATACTGCAGGAGAGCGGATTCGCAGCTGTTGAACGATGAGCGGCTGCGCGATACTGCATAAGATAATTTTTTTTTTAGTGCAAGCCGGAGAATAAAAGATGCGCTTCCAATAAATTGATGCACACATTAAGCGGATAAAATAAACATTAAACTGTATTGATTGTTTACTTAAAGCAATACCAACAACATTGGTTTGACGCGGGCTGTCGCAACAATAATTTTTACAGTAAAAGTTCAAGAATGAGCAAATCCGAAAAAGGTAACTGTGAAATTTATCAAGATTGTTTTTGTTGACATTGTCTGTCGCTGAGCCGCTGTATGTACAATATGTTCATACACGAAGTTTTTGCCTTATGCTTCAAAGCAATTGCAATAACAAAGGAGGCATAAGAGCAAGCTAAAATTTGAACTTCAGTTATTATACATGTGTACTTGACGTAGTGGATAAAGCATTTAACTTATTGTTATTGGTAAATAATTTTGTTTTACCATTCTGCATCGTCTGTTCACTGAGGTCATTTAAAATTTCAACTAAACGGTAATAAAAGCTCGCTCTCACTGTGAGAGCTAACAATACAAAGAGCAACACATATGACAAATAGGAATGACAAAAAATACGTGTGATCTTAGCGAAAAATCATCGCTGCCGATATATCGCATACAATCGCATATCGTTCCACCGTCACTTTGACACCTTTTAAATTTATTTATAAAACATAAAGCTTCCACTACATTTAAAAATCTGAATTTTGTATATGCATTTTTTTTATCTTTAAATCAGCTGTTGTTATTTTTTGCCAATATTAAATCGATTAGAAAAAAGATTTGTATCGATAAGTGTTGGAGAATTAAACTGAAAGCAGTGCGGCAAACTCATCTCTAACTGCACTTATTTTTTTTGTTTACATTTTTCACAAATTTAATAGCGCAGATAAAATTGCCAAACAGATTTGTTAAATATAATGGCCTGGACACCGTCTACAAGCTTTGACGATGATTTGGTGGATTATCAACCTGGTTACACTGTATTGCATGGACAGCAGGAAAAGCGGGCGATTTGTTATCGTCCAAAAGAAACGTATGAGTTTCTTGCCGAGCGACAGAAGCGCAACGAAGAGATCGAAAATGCAAATTCCTCTCACTCAAAAGAAATTAGCGACAGTCTGGCAATGATGGAGCGTATACAGCAGATTGCCGGAACAAAGACGTTGGGCGAGCACGCCACCATGTCTGATTGGGAGGATACCAGCACCGTTGAGCAGGAGGCGATCGCTATGATGCGGCACTTTGGCATGATGCCCATGTCGGATGGCTCCCTCGGAACCCCACAACCAAGGGCTCGGAAGTTGCCACACAGCGGTGTTTATGTTATCCGAAATGGTCAGCGTTGTTTTCCCCTGATCATGAATCCAGATTGTTTTGTGCCAGGCAGAAAGCGCAACAATAAATAAAAATAAGTTTTGGTTTTAAGTCATATAAAGACCAATGTTGCAAATTTACCTTTTAAATTTTTTTTTAGTTTTAAAATAGGAAAAAAAATATTTTGTCAATAAAAATTCCATTTATTCTCGTATAAAAACATCTTATTTATTTATACATATTATAAATTACGTTTACAAATAATTGTTGGCGAATGTTTAGTACCTAGATTTCGTCCTGAAGATGTTTTCCCCATCACCAACAATGAAAATATCCTGATCATTTTTTGAATATCCAACTAATTTAATAAGTATACTTACTTTTAGTTAAACTTCTTCACGAAAACAGGTACTAGATGGAAAATATGCGACTGCTAATTGACTTTTTCAAAATCGATAAAAATGTTGTTTAGATTTTGAAGCCAATACAAAGGATGGTTTTAATTACGAGAACAAATTCAAGCTGAAAATGATAGAAATAAAACATTTTTCTTTTTGTCGCAACTAACATTCTCGAAAAACTCACATTCAAACACAAACAAATATAAATTTTAAGATGTTTACCGGACAAACCCAAATAAAATCAAATCTTTTCAGCTTGCTTTTAAGAGTCTACTCGATTTTAAATTGAAATCAATAAAGGTATTTATTAGACGAAATCTCTATCTCTTTAAGCACAACTCTTTGAAAAATTCAATCATTTCGCACTTCAAACTTTGGCCCAAAACCAAATGGGAAACTCCCTTAAGTTTAAGCCAAAGTTCGAAAAAATGTGGCACAGCCACTTCAAAAAAAAACTCAAACTCAAAGGCAATGGGCAGCATTCAGTTTCATTCAGTTTTTGGTTCAAATATCAACGGAAAAATAGCAATGAAAAAGGCTAAGGGCTTTAGCTCATCTATCAATATATTTGTTAGAATTTAAGCGATAGTCATTCCGATATGTTGTGACTAACGACTAGTCAATACCCTAATAATGCAGAGTAAAGAGGTTCTATATAATTTTTATAAAGAAGTTTCAATTTTTGTTTTAATTAGTTATTTGTTAAAAGAATATATTGAAGAACAACAAAAAAAAATATTTCAAAAATTTTATATCTGTATATATTAATTTGTATCTCTGACTCAGCATAAATAATGCGGATGTTTATTACTGGTCAGTGTGGCTGAAGAGGAAGCTGTTAAGAATTGTTATCCAACAGCTGACCAGGATGATGTTTCAGCACAGGAATATGTCCCAAGAATATATATGACCAGCTAGATGCAGGAATCACACTCCAAGACAAACACAAAACACAAGAATGCCCATGTTTATGTAAGAGTGTGTGCAACAATGCGGAATGCGGCATGGGCAAGTGGAAATGAAAATGACACACATACATACATACATACATACAGACAGACGCACATAACATGTACTCCAACTAGCTTCACATCACTTGGCCGCCTGGCAGCCTCGTGACAAGGACAGTCCTGACACTTGAGTGGAGACAGACAACCACTTGACTGTGACCCGGTCAATGCTGGCGGCGCTTGCAACACAACGGAGGCGCGACCCACTTACCCCAGTACTATATACATACATTTGTGCATATAAACATTAATACCGATGGTCTGACATTAATGTGCGTAACTCGGACAATTACGACAAGAAAATACAATATGTCAAATGTGGAAGATTAAATACCCTAACAGAGTTATTAAGTTCTTTGTATGTGAAAATAAAAAAAAATAGGAAAACTAACTTTTTGAATAGAAAGTGTTGTTGTTAAAGGAGTTTTGAAACAAACAGCTTTTTGTCAAACAGCTTATTGCTTGACAATTTGTTGAAGTCATGGCAACATTTGCCATAAAATGTTGTTCAATGGCAAAGGTAACAAAACACCAATACCAAAGTAATCAAGTATTGAGAATCTCAATTGCCATTTGTAGATTTGAAGATTTTATATATTATTGGCAATTATTCATAGTAAGTAATATATATTTATTTATTTTTTATATTTTCAATGTATAATAGTTTATATGACATTATATTAAAAAAAACACATTGCACAATCATTTGACCAACCCAAACCAGAGTCAAGCTGCAGCTCGTTTTTTTATCTCTTCTTTTTCACTTATTTTATCTGCCTAAGGGTGTGGAACAACAGCTTGTGTTTATCACTTTTGCCCAAAGCGCTTAATGAGCCCAAAGAACCTACGCAACGAATAAAAAAAAGTGAAATTCATAAAAAATCTTGTTTGCTCTTTAACAGTGCTAAACTAGCAGAATACCCTGTATACAGTGAATATAAAATTGGATAAAATCACTATAGTTTACACAAATGCTAGCTTACAAATATTTATAACAAAAAGCAAAAGGTGCAAGGTTCTCCAGGAAGGAATATTATATGTTTCGGTAAGGATTTGTTATTCCAAATTTATGTTATAATCAAAAGCATGCAGTTTTGACATATTCCCCTTAACATTTTGGCTGAGGAACACATTTACTCTCCCCAACACAATGATACCCTTCGTTTGAAGCCTACAGGAAATAAATAAAAAAGTAGCAACAACTGCCTTACATTATCATTAAAGAAAATCAATTTGTAATTATGGGTAGCAAAAAACTGTATATGTGCCTTAAAAAAAAAACTAAAAAAGAAAGAGAAAACAGAAGAAAATGTGAATGCGAGTACACATATAAATTTGCCGGGCATAAGTAAAAAATGTGTTAAGTGCATTAAAATTAAATTTCATTTTTACACTCTCCGCTCGCACATATGCCAGTATAGTATACATATACATGTACTAGTGTGTCTGTATGTATATACTTCGCTGCATATGTGTAAGAGCTGCCAGGCAGATGCAATTCTTTTTTTGTTGTTGTTTGTGAAGCAACGACAACAACGATAACGGCAAAAATTGCCGTTAAGGCTGGCGGATTAATGTGCCAAGATTTACATGCGAAATCAGCGACAGGCGAACGCGTGTTCGATGGGCGTTGAACTGGGGGCGTGGCTTGTCCATAGTGACACTAGTAACATAAACATGGACAACACTGTTGCTGTGATTCTTCTTCTTGCTGTAGAAAACAGCCCAAATGACCGTCAATCAGCGACGCACTCTTTGTTCTATGTACTTTCTTATCTGGCGTTGTTTGCTGATTTTCGTTGGCTTGTTTTGGCTGTCTTTTAGGGCTTAGAAGGGATATATGGAGCTTTAGTCCGAGAATGAATATTTGTTGAAAAGTTTAAGGTTCATTTCTTGCCATTTCTGTCATTAAGTTTTATGAAAGCAGAACTTTTGCCACACACCATAATGATAATAATCGAAGGATTTTAAACTAAGATAGCGACAAAGCGATTAGAAAAGTTAATTGGTGGATGGGTTAATAAGAGAGTTAATGAATTGAGATTTAATGGCATAAGTGGTTTTTGAATACATTCAGAAATGAGGTTAAATTAAGGTTTGAGAAAATTCCATTGCGGTTGTTTTACATATTTTCATTTCATTTGCGGTTGAGGTTACTGCAACTACAGCTATGGAAAAGTGTTGATGGGTTCACAAATAATAAAATCATTGTTAATTGTATTAAATAGCTTAATCGGTAAGTTCATAAACTATTGAAGAAAAATCAATTTTCGTTAGTAAAAAAAAACTCTAAATAAAACACAGAAATTAAAAAAAAAAATAACATATATATGTATATATGCCAAAAAATCGTGCTGGTAAATAATATTTAGTCATAGGTAAACGCTCTGCAGCACAAAAACCACAAAAAATGTTCCAAAAATTTCGATACACAAATAAAATAAATGCGAATTGTAACTGAATACACAAACAAATAGCATTGAAATTATTCTCTCTCTCCCTTTTTTTGTTTTTTTTTTGGCTGCGTGTGCGTGAGGGTATTTCTGGGGTATTTTGTATTGCCTACTTTCAGGCTGGCGACTTAATTATACACATTTTCAAGTTAATTTTTTTGCTGCTGCTTCTCGCTTATTCTTGCTATTGTTTTTGTTGTTATTGCTGTTAGCTGGGCAGAACGTGCTTAAATTTCACATGAATTGTTGTTGTTGTTGTTGTTTTTTGCTGCTGTTGCTGTTGATGTTGTTGCTGTTGCTGTTGCCCAGTTTATAATTATAGACGTCAGTCAGGCATTTAACTCGTTTGTTGTTGTTGCCCACAAAACCAAGAACAGCAACAAATTGTTGCCAGCCTCGTCGGGTTTCAATTTGTGTGAATCGCACGTAGAACCCCAAACAGCAGCAGCAACAACAACATTCCCATATACATGTACGTACGTGTTGTTGTTGCTTTCGCTTTCGCTTTTGTTGTTGCTGTTTTCTGGACATGCGAAATAATTGCTTCATACATAATTATCGCGACGGCGACCATCGCTTCTCCTCATTACTTTATGTTGTTGTTGTTGTTGCCGTTCTTGTTGCTGCTGTTTTGTTTGTTTTGTTTTTGGCTGCTTATTGTTGTTGATGGCACCCTTGTGGTATGGATACCATTTAGAATAAAAGCCCCGAATGCAAAGGATTATGCACACACACACACGCATACATACATACATTTGTATGCAGATCACAGAACTTAGATAGTCGAACCTATTCGTAATGTTGCTCAGAATGAAATACATGTAAATTAATACGATGAAAGCGCATTGTTCAGATAAATTGAGTTCCTTTTTTTAATGAATTCAACTGGTATAAAGGTTATGAACGTTTGCATATCTTTATGTCACAGGTACGTCCATGTACTGGACGCTTTTATTTAACTGATAAAACACCAGTTTAAATTATATACTTTTAAAAATATTACCTTTGTTGTTTTTTAATTCTACAGTGTAGAAAATAAATCGTTTTAAAAATGTATGTTTAATATATTATTTAAGTTAATGTTTACTATGAAAGACAACAGACCAATTAATGATTTAATATTTTCACATAACTATCTTAACGCTTAAGAAATATGGCTTGTTATAAATGAGCATTTTTTTTTTATTATATCTTCTTTAAAAGAAAAGTATTTGAAATTTATTTATTATTTTCAATTTACTGTGTATTACAGCAATTCAGTATCTTGTGTAAGCTCTATTACCTCAAAGTTCAATAGACTTAATGCAATTAAATACTTTAAACTTGAGCTTAAAATAAGCTACAAAAAATTAACCATTGTTCATCACTTGAAATTATCCACTTGACTTGCTGCTCAAGCATATTGAAGTACGCCTCAGGTAGCTAATCAACACCTCGAATAAAAGCTGCTAACCCAACCACACAAATAACAACAACAACAACTCTACGTTAATCTGTGTACTTTTTAAAATCTCTTGTTGAATTCTCGTTCTACACTTGATTTATTTAACTTAAATGAACTGCGAGCAACTGTGGAAAAAGGTAGAAAGCAGATGTAAAAAGGTGAAATGCCAGCCGCAGTTACTGACAGATGACAAACAAGTTTAAGCGAGCTGTAAGCGAAAGCGCCCAAAAGCTTGCTGCAGTTGCTCTTATATATATTTATCCTCAGCTGTATATATGTATTTTTGACTTTCGACATGATGATGACCTTTTGGCCAACTGACAAACCCACAAAGTCAACGGAAATAAACATGCAGCTGGCTTGCTAGCCAGTTGCAGGTTTACCCAAACACGCCTCTAGCTACTGAAAGCAAGAGGGAGAGCAAAAGAGAAAGGGAGATAAAGAGTGAAAAAGAGAGAGAGCAGAGTAAGCTTTGCTATCCGGCGACTGCAACAAACTGCCGCTGAACTTAACCTCAAACCTAATAAATAGCTTAATTAGTCTTTTATCTGTCTGTGTGTGTGTGTTTGTGTGTGTGTGTGTGTGTGCGTTTCTCGACCCATCACCTTGAGAGAGCTGCAGAAACCAAACAGCTGACCCATAGCATCATTACACATTTAAACGGTTCGCTTTTGCTTGCAATAACGCTTTACCACCCTTCACACACCCCAAACAACCCCTCACACCCTCACCCGTTTGTGTGGGGGGAAAAAAGGTGCAAAAAATAAAACGCAACCAAGTTATTGGCATGATATGCGCATCTGGTAACGGCAAATGCTTGTTAATGTATTTTAAAATTTAACGATCATACAAACGTTTAACGACTATGCCAATAGTAAAAGTCAAAAGAGAAAGAGAGATAAGGGGGAGAAGAAGAGGTAGAAAATGGTATGGTTAAAATTGAATCATTGACCAGCTGTTTAAAAATCATTACCCAGCTTTGATGTTGTTGCAATTACATTCATTAAATTCATTCCAAACATATTATCCGCTCTCAATTAAACATTTAACTTTGTCATATGTTTTGCAGTTTATATCAGTGATTAAGTAAATATTACTATTCAAGAAAGATAGGTTTTAAGAGTAAACAATATTGGTAAGCTAACTCAATAGAATTAGACATCATATTTATACCTAAAATAACTGAATTATAATATGCCTTTTAAATATGGTAAGCATTTCGATATGTATCTTAAATAATATGCAACAAATTTTACTTTATTTTTATCTTTTATTTATAAAAAACCTTGTAAAAAGTACCATAATAAATACAACAAAAAGTATCAATAATTTAATTAATTACTATAAAGATTTCACTTAAAGTTTTAAAGCACTGCAAAACAATATTTTGTTTCAATTTGACTAATACACTTCTAGACTCAATCAAGTTAACATGCCTGTTTTTTATAAGCTTCACCTCGGCTTCATATTTTTGTCAGGTTACAATATCTAATAGTATTGTTGTAATATTTTTTGGTTTCAGCCTGTCCGAATCCATTCGAGAGGCGCTGTAAGCAAATGCAAATGTAATTAGTTGCATGACCGAAACCATAGAGCAATATTTATGGCACACACACACACACACAAGTAGTGAAAGCTCTATGTACAAATGTATAGGTATGTAGTACAACTACATAGGTGCAACTGTTGTATCTGTGAGATACTTTTCATTTTTTACGATTTTTTCTGCGGAAGAGCAGCCATTTTTTTTTATTTGTTAGCCCTGCCGCTGCCCGTTTAGAATATTTCTCTTTTGTTTATTTTATTTTGTTAATTTTTTATGGTTGGTGGGTCTGGTCGAGAACGGTGTTGCGGCTTTTGGGCTTGGTTCAGTGGTATGGCTGGTTAGGGTTTTATTTAATGGCGGATATGGCAACGCTTGCCACAAAATAAAATAAGAAAAGGTATGGCCAAAACGCTGCAGCGATAAAGTAGACTAGGTCGAAATAAAGGATAAAACCGGCAAACACTTTATTTCTACATCCCTCCCAATCCTTTGTTTTTTTTATGTTGTTGTTGGTTTGTAATTGCTGTGCACTGAAATATTTTAAATTTTAAAAATTTTGACTGCCTGCCTGCCTGCAGCTGCGCGAGAATAGCTTAAAACAAAGAGCAAAAATAAAAGTGAAAATAAAATAGAGCACAAGCAACTTTTGCCAGTCATTGGCGCTGAAAATTGAGATTTATGAGTGCACCTGCCAGAGGCTGTTGGTTGAACGAGAAAGGAAAGCTGGCAGAAGAGAGATTTCAATACAGAGTTTTGCTGCTGCTGCTAAGAATCTTATGTGAGAATGTCTGTTGAGTTCTTTGTTTTAGCCAAGAGCTGAAACTTGGCATATTTCTCCATTACGAACATGGCTTGCAAATTGATTTGATTTGATTCGATTTTGAATCGATAAGCTTTTTCAGCTCCTTTCGTGTTTTTTCTTTTTCTAACAGCTGGTGAAAAGGGCAACTGACTAGAGAGTTTGTAGTTTGTAGTTTGTATCCTGACCGCCTGATTGGCAGTCACAAAGTGAATGAAAGATGTTTGAAATCGAACAGACGAACGATTTGCATGATGGCTGGGAGATAAAAATGAAGAGGGTCAAGTGTAAAATGTGTATTGATCAATTGAAACGTTATACTGAGATTATGTATACGTCTAGTTGCGCTGGTTTTCAGTCATTCTTAGCTAAAGCTGTGAAGAGTATTTGTTTAAAGGCATAAGTTTAATTACTTGAATGTAGAGAAAAACTTAATAATGTTTTAATCTAACTTTGTCTTAACTCAAGCCAAGCTGTCAATCCTCGTTTAGATAAGGTTAGCTTACGTGCATGTATGTATTTATTACAAATCCTATTTGATTTATATCAAAGCACTTATTCAGTTAGTCTGCGATCTGGAACCGACAATTTCCGCTGGGCAAACATTTTGGCAGAGTGTCAATTAATTTGCCACACAGCCGCCACTCAACAACTAAACTAGCAAAATTAAGTTGACGTTTACGTCTACCTCTTACTCGTCTTGTTGTTGTTGTTGTATTTGTTGCTGCGGCATCAAGAGTCGCAGGTGTCGCTGTCAGGCGGAAGGGCAGACTTCAAACTGCTTGCAGTTTTGGGGGCCTTACACAAACAACGTCGACGCCAGGCAGGCGATTGCTATTTAGCTGATTGTGTGGTTTTGGCTTTAAACGTCTCCGCTCCATCTCTTGCCTTACCCCCCAAACCCGTCCAACCCTGCAGCTGGCAAACATTGAACAGCAGTCGTCCCAGCATCAGACCAAGCACAACAACGCTTTGGCCATAAAGCGCATGCATTTAATTAATTGCGCCATTTTGTCTTACCCTTACAACGGTCGCAAAGGTTAGGGGTAGCAGGGGTAGCTTGAGGTGGCACACAGTCTTTACCAGTCCAAACATTGGGTGTTGAATGGGTTTTGCGAATCGCTTAAGCTTGAATGCAAAATTTATTTAATAGCATTTATAAGTCTTGGAATATTGATATTAAGTTTAACTATTTTTGTGGCATGGGCAAACGGACTTAAACAATAAGATTAAATCTGTTTTGTAGAAAGATGAATGAAAAATGAAATATTGAGATAAAATATGCCCCGATAAGCTTTAAATTAAGACAACATTTTTGAAACTAACTTTAAGAATCAAACTACAAAACAGATGAAACAAAACAACGTCGCCAATTATTTAAGGTTAGCATGTTGCAGATTGTTAAGAAATACAAAAAGTGTGCATTCAAAATAGTATGAAAAAGGAAAGGATACAAAATATGCGCCCGCCGTTAGTCGGCGTCTGTTTTTATCGATGCTCTTGCAGGACATGGCCATTACCAGGTTGTCCATATGTTTGGCTGCTATTGCTGCTGTGTCTGTGTCTGGATCTGTAATGCTAGTGCAACAACAACAAAAACGACAAACGGTGCAACATGTCCAACGTGGTCAGCGTTTAATCCATTGGCCAATAGACGCCAACACGCATCCCAAACTACCCCTTTCTCTCTGTCTGTCTCTCTGTTTGTCGGGTTTGTTGCTGCTGCTACCCGATATTAACATGCGGCGGGCAGCAGCATTTCAGTGCAGCTGACAAAACGGCCAGTTGGCTTATGCCCGACCTCTTCTTCTGCCCACTCTTTTCTGGCATCCTGTAAGTGATCAATGTTTGTCTATGCTCTGCGGCGCTCCAAAGTATGCAACTTGCCCGGGGGCATTGGTCATTTGTACAGCAGCTAGCTACCTAGCATAGCAGCTATTCCAACCTCCCGCTGGCACTACATGGTCTTCGGCACTTGCCACCCCCAAAATTGCCATTGTAAACATGCATAAATTGTTGCATACTTTTGGGCTGACTGCATCCAGCCGGCAGCCGCCATGGCACGCCAATTGCCAATTGCCAAGTTCCCTAGTTGCACAGCAGTCCAGCTGCTCATTGCTTAGCTCCTGATTATGTTTGTTGAGCCCACTTGGTTTTCGCACCAAAGCGAGACTGGCTCCAGCTGCTAATGCTGCTCCATTTGCCACCTTTGCTGCTGCGACTGTTGCTGCCTTGCAGCACGTTAAATCGCCAGTGACTTATATGTGGCAGTGTCACGTGTGCGTGACTTCAAACTGGCTTTTGATGAGTAGCAACATATGTTGTTGCCCCTTCAATCCATGCTAGTTAGTGTACTTCTTGTACCTTCGCTTGTCCATTAAAGGTGTTTGATATTTTTTGTTGACGGTCAGTTGCTTTGCCCTTAATAACCTGTAATTGAGTTTGCCTCATACATAAAATATATATAGCAGCATAAGTATGCCTAAGCTCTTATCCTTATCATTTGAAACGGTGAAAAATAATCGGGTCTCAATTATTATTTTGTTTTTAATGGTGTAAAAGCATCAAATCTCAGCTAGTTAACTTACCAAGATTTTTTTCCATTCTTATTACACCAAGATAATAATTTCAATCATTGTTGATCTTTCTTTAAATTACACTTTCACTCTAAGTTTCATTTCATTCTTCCAGCTAACTATATATAATATTTAGCACTTTTAGTAGCTATGTTCTTTATGCCAATAAGCTTGCTTTTCTCGTTTATTCCATTCACATTCCGGTAACCTGCATGGTTTATTTTTTTCACACACACACGCACACACACACAGCAGGTGGTTGTCGCTATAATTTTCTTACACCTGCTCGTTTAACGGCATTCTGTCGTGTCCTTTTCCTATAATATTTCCGATGCTCACTTCCGCCCGCAACGCTTATCATTTCCAAGTTTTCCTCTTTAACGCGGCCGCTTCTTTCATTGCTGCTGTGACTGATTTTACCCTGCAGTTTATGCCCTGGCAGGGTGCATTTCGACCTTATGCCGTTGGGTTTAACTGGTTGTAAATATTGTTTAGTTGAAGATGGGTTTGTATTGGGCTGCTGGGCTAGACTGTGATAACTCTAGTTCCTTGTATTAAACTGGCTGTTTAGTTTAAACGGTGTGAGTAAGTTAGTATGTGTTTAACAAATGCACACGATTCGCGTTTAATTTCTTAATAATATAGCAAGCAAAACACAAGATGAAAAATTTGCCTGATAAGCGCTTTTTCATAGCTGGGCAGAAGCCAAACAGCGTCATTGCCAATAAAAAAGAACGCACTCGTTGCAAAAGCTTCGCCACCCCTACCGTGGTATGAGGCCAAAAGCCCCAGCCATTTTTATTGGCCTGGCCAAGACGAGGGAGCGCGCTGCTGTGGCATGCGGCGCCCACCGCGTGGAAAGCAATAAAAATATGAACACCATCTGCACTCTACCTATTGCATCCCAGAACATCCTCACAGTCCCACTCTTAATGCCATGGCTTGGCGCACAGCGTTGGCGTCTGCATTTGAAGTTTAAGTGTGGAGCAATTAAAGAAACCCAAAACCAAACCGAAAGCAAGATGCAAAAAAAAAAAAAAAACAACAAGCGAGTCTTCTTTCAACTGCATTTTAAAGGCAATTGTGGTGCCCATTGAAATTAAAACTCAACTCAACTCAACTCAATTCGAATTCACGAAAAGTTGCCAGCACGCTGACGCCTGATTTCTTTCTATATAATAATTGCATACTTTGCGGGGAGCGCGGCAAATTGCAGCACACACAGATTGAATAGTTTATGGAGGTAACAAGGGGAGAAGAGGCAGCAGCAGCAGCAGCCGCAGACAGCAGCCAATATTTACACTTAAAGTTTGCGTGTTAAGTGGATAAATTAATTGGTTGGAATTGTTTCATTCAGGCTTAAGGTTCTTTGCCATGGCTGCTTACAATGGAAAAAAAAGCAAACTATAAACGAGTAAAAACAACAAAATTGATTTCTTACAGAACTTTTGGTCACATTAGCTGAAAAAAATGTCTTTACCTTTTTTTTGTATTTGATATAAACAAGTAAAATAATTTATGTACAAAAGCTACTAATAAAATTAGTAAAGACCTTGTTTATTTTGGATTTGTTCACTTACTCTGATTTTTTGGGTAATGATATTAAAAACAAAATCCACAAAATCGCCAAAAGTTATTTGAGTGGTTTTTGCTATATTAATGCAAACGCTCTATTGGTTCATTGATAGCCTTTGAATTAATTTGTTTATTAAAATTCTGGACGCTTTGTAAATGAATATGGCCAAAATGCAACACACACACACACAAAAACAAACACATACACATATGCTATAGCTACATTTGCTTTGCTTAAACAAATTTGACAATGCATTAAATCGAAATGAGGTTTTTGCACATAATATCATATTGTGCATACGCCACGTATGCCGAAAAATAATTAAATTTTACGCTATAATTTACAATGCGCACAAAGTTTACAAACAGTTTTCCATAATTAGATTTCGGTTGCAGTTTTCATTTTCAATTTGCTTTTTGTTTTTGCTTTACATGTTTTTCTATGCTACGCATAAAAGTCGTATTGAGAAATGATTAACACATTGTTGCCATAGATAAAGAAAATCTGCTGAAAGTTCTAACGTATTCCAGACTACTGCAGCCTTGCTGCTAGCAACAATATAGCCAAAAGTCTAAAAAAAAAAGCAACCGTTTCCAGCTGCACGGAAAGCGAGACACACCACGACCCTAGGAAAGGTTGAGGGTTGGTTGCTGTGTTAAACAGGAGGAGAGAGAGAGATATGTGAGATTCACAACACGGCCGTAACAGCTGCTGACAGTTGCATTAACCTAAGCTGTCAGCTCAGCTAACTGGCTCCTGGGTTAGTTAGGCTGCGGTTTCTATACCCTAACATTGTGTCAATAAAGTATTGATTTTTGCTTGCAGCTGATGTTTCTAGTTAATTGTATTGATTGAGAATTAAACTGAAGTCAACTAGTTTTGCTATTATCTTATTATTGTATTAAGCTTTGTTTAATGCAAGTGTTTGCCATTAACCATTATTCCTTTCATGTTGTTAATAATTAATTAATATTTTTTTGTAAAACAAAAGACAAGCAAATAAAAAAAAGAACAATATATGAAGCATACTTACTTTAAAGGTAAACAAAGGTGAAGAGATGAAAGCTGGTAGAAGGGGGTTCGGAGTTGCATGCATGTTTTTGTATGCGAAATTGTTCGGAAGTAATTTTGTTTACCTTTTATTTTGCGTTAATTGTTTGCATATGCAGCTGGTAAAATTGTCCCCCAATGAATAACAAATATGTGTGTATACATGCACATATAATATGTACATACATATGGCACCCACCCCACCCCAGCAGCTCCTTTAGCAACAGCCTTAAGCTGCCAATGTTTGAACTGGTTAGGAGTGAGGCAAGGCGCGGTGGGCAAGTGGCCTTCTGGCCAGAGACAACAACAAGAAGCGGAAGTGCGTGAGCGTGTGAGCTGAAAACCTTTTTAACAGCTACGCAAAGTGCAATGACAGCAGGCAAAGGGGTGGCCGGGGGGCTGGCTGCACACTGTAAGTCAAAATGGCAACGGCGACCGCAGTTTGTTTTTAGCGGACGCTGGCGCTTTGATAAAGTGCAGCCAAGCAGCATAAACAAAGTGGATACTCGTATGTGCATTGGCCACGCCCACTTTGAAGTCCACCTTGCCCATACTGAGCCCAAAAAGCAGAGGTGTAGCCATTCTTTCAGGTGTGCCACAGCTGCTGTTGCTACACTCCTCGAAAAAAGACTTACTGAAGTTTATTTTAGATTCTTACAAGACGACATTTTATTTTATATAAAATGATTTTATAAAGTAATGCAATGACTCAAAAAATCTGATTTAATATTAAATAATCAAACCCTTTTCATGTAGAATTTCTTGCAGTGCATTAGTGCTGTCACGGATTTTCCAGGTAGCGCCTACCAATACGGTGGGCGTGCCACTACCACCACCACCACCACCACCACCACCACCACGACCGTGGTTGTAGGAGTGGTGCGTGTTTTTGCGCTTGAAGTGCTTTCGGTAGCCGTTAATTGAAATGCATGTGGTGCCGCAGCTATAGCCAGGCTATGGCCATGGTCGGATTCGATGCCAATGTCGAATGTTATAGCAGCAGAAGCAGCAGCAGAAACAGGCTCAGACGAAAAAGGAGACGGAGACGGAGTCGGAGAAGGAGTCGCAGGTGCAGTCAATTGCCTCCTGCTGTGACAATCTTTGTTGTAGCCTAGCCAGGAGGTCGGTGTCGCGACGTGTCTAACTGTTGTTGCCAAACAGGTTCAAATACCCTAGTATTGGAAGTATTATGACACTAAAAGATAGTTTTAAAGTATTATTAAATAATTTTTTCTTAAAAGTTTTTTGAAATAATATTTTATTTTCTTTATTTGTTAATTTTAAATTTTACAATTGAAGAAAAAGTGTTTGTGCCAAAGTTATCTCTTATTTAAAACTAGCAAAAAATTAAGCAGCGACGCCAAAGCTTATTTGATTAAAAGAAAATCATTCTTAATGATACACAGAAACTTTATTAATAATATAAATTGCGTGATATATTACTTTCGAATAAGTATCAACGTCTTTGTAGGGATGAAATCAAGTTGACAAATTTTTGTGCATCAAAATATATATTAAATATATTAAAAATATATCAAAATGGTATAGAATATGGAATTTTAACGTCTTTTGTAGTTACTTTTCTCAGACATTGCTGTTGGCTGTTGCTATTCCGGCGACTTTTAGCTGGACAGATTCACCCATTTAGAATTGTGTAGACTCTTCATTTACTCTTTACACGCACATTTCGCTCCAGGGGACGGCGCTGTGTTCGTGGAAGTGTTTGTGTTTGTTAGTGTGTGTGTGTACCTGAATAACTATGTACATACGTGTATGTGAATGTGTTTGCATGTTCTCTGTGCGTGTGTGCAGTATGTGTTCTTGTGTGGGTGTGTGTGCTCAAAGTTATAACACGCACATTTCAAGAGGTTTTCTAATTTGCTTGCCAGCGGCTGTATCAAAATTGTAATTTATTCGCAAAACTATGTAACAGTTTTTGTTCTCTTCGGTTAAAAAAGGATGCATTCCTGTAGTGAGCGTGTGTTTGTGTGTGTGTGTGTGGGTTGGTGAAACGTTGATTAAAACTGCACCAAAAAGAAACATTTAAGGCATAAATAAAGTCGAATGCTTGCTGCTTGAAGCTATGATAAGAATAAATAAAGTAAAGGTGTTGAATACCAAATGAAAACGAAATACCAACTTAAAGAAAGCAAAATATAACATAATGATTTTTACTGTGAATATTTGAGCAAAATAATAAGTGGATTCTAAACCTAAGCATTGTATAATGGTCTAACTATTTTGTTAAAAAAAAGGCCTAAAGGCATTTTAGTATTTTCTTTTGCTTCTTGTTCATTATTAGGCACACACTAATCCCACTCAAAAAAGAATACTAATAAATATCAGTAGAGCAATGTATATGACAAAACCGATACCAATTTCATTTTTGTTGCTTGCTCTCTAAAGATATCTACACTAAGCCACTTGAATATGCACTTTGCCAAATGGCAAAGAAGGGGTAGGGGTTGGAGGTTGGAGGCATACTGTTAAGACACGAACATTGTCTGTGGAAGCATGTCTATGACTTGTATGGTGCTTAATGCCCAGGCTTACAATGGCAAAAATGCCTATGCAGTCAAGTAAACAGTCAACATCATTCGGCTTATGGCGTCAGCAGCTCACAAGAAAAAACATTTTGCAAAGACTTAAGAACTTTATTTCGTTAGGGTGGTGTTGTTGTTGTTGCAGTTGCTGTTGTACAAAAAAGCCAAAAACCAACGATGCTCGGGCAATGCAATCAATGGCTTAAACTATGAGCCCAATGCAGCAGGCATGGCCAGAGGGGCAACTTGATGAAAGGGTGCAGAAAGTATGGCTGGTTTTGGTTTTGCAAAAAAGTCAAATGTCTAACAACTTGTCATACAAGGCAAACGAACACACACACACACACACACACCCACAAACACGCAGCCCAGAATTTCATAACAGTTTTTGCTGTTGCTGCAACCTGACAACAAGTGCAGGCAAAGTTCCATAGTAGATAGGAGTGTGAATTGGGATGGAATTGCCGTTGGGTGGAGGGAGAGGGTAGGTAACAAAGTAAACAGCATAAAGCCTAACTGAAGTGCATGCAAAAATTGCGCTTGAACGGTGTGTTTTCGTTCGGTTTGGATGCGTGTGCTGCTGTTTCAATTTAGCTGCCAACAAATTGATAAAAATTCAATAAAACAAAATATATATCGAGCAGACAGAGCAGAGTTTTGAGCAGTCAAGCACCCACGCATCCCCTCACCACAGGGGCTTGCGTGCGCGCACGCCAGCTGGCGCCCTTGTTAGCAAATATAGCTAGAAAGTAACGCTGTCCAAATAAATATCCTTGTCAATATGAACGTGAGCAATAGCTAAAATATTGTAGCCATATTTAATGAAAATAAAAATATTCATGTTTTAAGTGATGCAAAGTTATTGAAATTTAACCCTATTTGTTTTGTATTTTTATTTCATTGAAGCAGTAAATTAAAAACAGATTTTAGTACATTTTAAAAGATAGTTTCATGGCAGTTTAAATTTTATCTGTACTTATTTAAATTGATCTTAAAGCCAACTGTCTGCTTCTATTAAAGTTAAGTAACACTAATTGCAATCAATAAATTAAAAATATATATAAAATAATCTGAGAGATAATGTTCTTTGACTTATTGTAATTCACTACAAGATTCTCCATTCTAGGGTATTTGAATATTGAGGTAAAATTTATTGGTTTTCATGTTCTGGTCTCGTCTGTCTTTAAAGTAGTATGAAAAAGTTGCAATACATATTTCATAGGCTAGAAAACTCAATTGCAACACTTGCACAACTAACAGACAGACACACACACACTTGCTCATATAAATATACGTATATAATATCATATGTATGTAACATGAGTATATGAAAAACATTTGCGCCTACAAGTAGGCAATAGATTTACGAGTAGAGGCAACTGCGTGTTTGTGCACATGTTGATTTTCACTCAATGCGTTAACGTTGGTTGCCTTTTGCTCTTCCCAGCATATTCACATAATTTTCTATACCCTACAAACAGAGCTTATCAAAAAGACTTCCCTTCTTTGACTAGCATCAATATATGCAAATTTTTCAATGTTTTTCAGTTCATTTACAACGATTAATTAAATCTTTAAAGAAGTCTTAAAAGTGTAAAAGTGCAACAAATTTTTCCCGATATGTTTAAAAGTGTAGAGTGAATTCGTTAAAGCAACGTTTTGCTTATCTCAACAGTTTTGTATATGGCAACATGTCCTCAGGTTGTGTATGTACCACATTGCGTATGAGTGCTGCCCCATGTTTGTGTGTGTAAATGTGCATATGAAGTAAGGTAAACATTGTTCATGATGGCAACGACGTCGATAGAGAGGAAGAGAGAGAGAGAGAGAGGGAGAGAGAGGGAAAAACAAAGAGAAAGAGATGTGGCGAAGGGGGAGTGGGAAGGGGAGGTGAGGGCGTTTGCGACTCAGCTGGCGTGAACTGTGACATAGCAAAGAGCTTCAAGCTGCGTGGCATCATAATGCTAATGATATTTACTTTAAAGGGCAGCAGGCCCCATAGAAGCAGCAGCAGCTGCTGCCATGGATTGAATTTACTTGATGGAAAACTCTACTTAGAAATACATTAGCCAAGTGGCGCAACTTGCTGTCCTTGTTGTTGTCCTTGTTGTTGTTGTTGATGTTGGTCACTCGATGCATATCTGTTTCCTAGCATTTTTCACAGTCAATTGAGCAATGAAAAGAAAAGTATGAATAAACAGCTTGTACCCTTTTTGGAGCATCATATAATTAGAATATAGTTTAGCACTTTACAAGTCACTGAACAATGGAATAGGATAAAATCATTTATCAAATTAAATTGGCCATTACAGAATGAGCTTTGCTTTTTCTATAATTAGCAAACGACTAAAATACAATCACAATCTCCTATTTTATAATGTTCGAATGTTGTTTAAATGACCGCTTGACATGCTTGTAAATCCAGGCAATTCATATTGCAAATTAAATAGCAAAACCAAAAACTTTTTGGTGTTAAATAACAGATTAAAATTAAATATGCACCAAAGCAGCAAACCGAACAAGAGACAAAAAACAAAAAAAAAAAATACAAAAACATAAGCGACAACAACGTTAATATCAACATTAACGCCAACCAACTGACAGCAAAAACAAATAACAATAATTGACAGCTCATTTGATTTTAATCATTTGAAAATAGTGTTTAAAAGCCATTCATGCAAAACGCGCTCATTTAACTCAAACTCAGACAGCCGTGAAATATGCAATGCATTTGTTAAATGCACATTTCCATCAGCTATACACACATACATACCTTTCGGCATGCGTATGTGAAGGCTGTTGTTGTCATAAGCCAAAAATTAAATAGACTTATTTACGATAATCGCAATGCATGCTGCATTATAATCACGTTATCATGCCTTTATGCCAAACTAATGTACTGTGCCACTTGACTGTGCCATACGCTTGAAGCACACATACAAATCTATAAATAAATAAATTAACAAATTTAATTGGTAAACTAAATGGGCTTATTGCTTATTTGAACAAAACAAAAATATGCATGAAACAGACATATAGAAAATTGTATTTTTGACAATTGAAGTATCTAACAGTATAACTTATAGCAATATTATAATTTTTCATTCTGTGCACTTATAGGGTTTTGCTGACACCTTAAATCCACTTTTTAAGAGGTTTATTTTGTAATAATTTTTTTCCAACCGGAAAACGCAACCATTATGCACTTTTGGGTAAAACTTAAAAGGTGATTGCATATGACACTTGACGTATACTCAACGCATTTAATTAAATCAGTATTAAGTTCGAGTGCGCTGTACTAAGTCGCAATTACGAGCCCATGAATTTAGCACTCAACACTCAACACTGTTTTGGAAGGCGATGATGATGTTGATGATGATTGGGGCGTGGGCAAAACAAGCGCTACAATTATCAGCGACGAGTTGTTGTTGAGGCGACACTTGACGATAAAATGTCACACACCATTCTCGCTCGGTTTCCCATGCCAGCTACCACAAAGCCACACGAGAGAGTGATAAAATTTTGTTGCCTAGTGTAATGCTTAACGATTGTGTTCATTGACTGGCTAACGATTTTGTTGAGTAGGCAGGCTAATGTGCCAGCTTCGGTTTCGAGTAGAATGCCTGATGTGTTGTGCGTGTATATGCCATGTGTATACGTGTATGTGTGCGTGTGTGGGTGTGCGTGAGTGGCACTGTATGCTATGGCATATCATGCTTAGTGAGCAATATTCTTGCTAGCGCACCGCTCACATTGAAACGTCATGAATCAAAGGCAGCAATCGGTGGCAGGCCTGACCCCATGTGCGTGATTTGATAAGCAATTGTTTTTGCTACCAACTCAACTCAACAATTGGCTAAAATGATTGGCCAATCCATTGAGCAGGGTATGTGGTCAGTGTTTACTGAACGCGAAGTAAAATATTGTTATTAATTATTTTATATATTTTTAACGTTCGATTTCTCAAATAGCGTAAGTATACTTGATTTGTTTTATCTGGCTTAAAAAATAGCTTAAAATTCAATATAATAAAAAAATACTAATATTAAATTTAGCTGCTATCTAATTTAATATAATTAATTTATTATAATATAAACATTAGTTGTAAACTAATTTTATTATTTTTCATATCTTGTATTTATTTATATTAAATTTAATTACACTGGCGTAAAAAGTTTCTCGTTATTTCTTTTAAAGCACTTACTTAGTTGACAAGGTCAAAAACATATGCGAATAAGTTAATACATGAGGATGCATAAACTGCCAATTAAGTTACACAAATTAACTAAATCTAAAGCCAAATAATACAGTAGAGTATTGTCTTAGTTAGTCCAGTTATGAATACAAAATACGAAAAACCTTAAGCTCAAAGATATCAGCTCTCTGCAGGGGAACAAAAGAATATGATAGAATTTGCAATGCTGTAAATACACAAGCAGCCTTTCCCAGCGACTTAGTATTAAAAAAGTTAGAAATGAGAGAAGCGAGACCAATAGGGTTGCAATTAGAAATACGAGAGAACAATAACTTATTGTTATCGGCTTGGGCAAGAAAACAGCAACAAATTCTCATAAATAACAAGTACTAAAGTGCAAAAGCACACAAAGTGCAGGAAAAAAGAGAGCACACAAAAGAATTGCCAAACGTGGCTGCGTTTAAATTGTGTTCCAGCTACCCGCTTAAAGGGCTCGGAATGCTTTTGGTGCTGGACCATTTGGCGCTGCAGCAACAAATCAATGCAAATTTCATCTTACACGCGATTACCAACTATAAGAAATCACCGTCCAAGCGCAAGACTCTGGACATTATTGACAAAAAGTGGCTATCCCTGCTGGGGCTGTGGCGCGAGTTCCGGCGACGACACAAGCAAATACGACGTGACTACAGGAAAGTTGAGCCACAGCATGGATACTTTCAGCAGGAGCTATACGCGCTCATTCAAGAGTAATATATGGCGGCCCGCATTCTCATGGGACGCGACAAAAGAAATCTGCTCAAGTGCAAAGCTTCCCAGGCGTCGCATGTTTACAGAAGGCCAAGCAGCGGACGTGAAACTGGACAACAGACAACAATCGAAGCAGCAGGCCAGATAATAAAGTAAGAGAAACCAATTTCTCAGAGAATAAGGTTAAGCTTGTAACTGCAAGATATCCTGGATAGAGTTTAGACCTGATATGAATGGGGGTCCTTTGGTTACAACACTTTTGCTTCTGTAGGCAAGCTCTCCCGTTTTTATCTAAATTGTTTATAATTTATAAGAAACTATGTATTTTATTTGATATAATTCAAAGTTCCATAGAAGCGTAAGTCTAGTATAGTTAAGTGCAAGTTTAGCTAGCCCAGTATACCTCATTAATCTGCAATGTGCTGGGTATTAAAAGTGTGAAAATGACGCATGCTTTAAATATATATGAAGATATCCATATGTATATCACTAATGTGAGGCATACAGCAGTGTTTAAATTTACGGCTATGCATATGTATGTTAAAAGTGTGCTTTAAGCACAGGTAAAAGGATATTTTTCATATAAATATCTTTTATATATGTATTTAAGCATTGCTTAATACACTTATAGGTTAATCAATCAATTCGACAATTGTAAAATTTGATTGATGGCGCTGTCATTTTCCATTTGTGTTTAAAAGAAAATATAAAAATTGGCGTATCATAATCGTATATTGCTGACTGTGTGCGATATGACGTCCATGTGTACTTAACAACTGTGTACACACACACACACATACAAGAGTAACAAAGTGGTTGACAAAGACCTTGGCCATATGTCCTTAGTTAGCACTCTAACTAATGACATTGTTTTCAGCGAAATTTGTATTGTCATATGCCGTTTAAGGTGAAATTACTTGACACAAATAGACACAAAAAGTTTATATTGTATTAAATATGATTTTATATGAAATTAATTCTAACATTTAGACTTTCTTCAGAGTTTGTTATGAACTTTGTTTATGTTTTACCTAAAAAAAATTCTTTTATTTTATTGTTTTTATATGACAAAAAACAACGTAAATTTCAATGAAATAACCAAAAGTCTTTTCTCTTTTTTATATAGCATTTATATTCTTATTCTAAAACTATACGGTGTTTTGCAAATTCAAAGTATGTTTGCTTTTCTTTCTCCTCATATCAATAAAAGTGTTGTATAGCAAATGTCAAATTGGCTTAAGAACAAATCAAAAATACTTTATAGCACATT
This sequence comes from Scaptomyza caliginosa, assembly GCA_035044725.1. Taxonomy (NCBI): domain Eukaryota; kingdom Metazoa; phylum Arthropoda; class Insecta; order Diptera; family Drosophilidae; genus Scaptomyza; species Scaptomyza caliginosa. The sequence continues at coordinate 71,593 of JAWNNR010000396.1, forward strand.
ATATATTTTTAGCTTATGTGCAAACTCACGTACAAAGCGTAGATAAGATAGTGCACGTGTTCACCCATGATTATTTTTAATCTGTCTGCAGTCTGCAGTGTTTGGGGAAAGCCCGCTATCAGTAATTGTGGCCAATCAAAGAAAGTTAATTTTAGACAAAGCCTTTTGCATTGAATGCGACATTTTTTAATACAATTGCTGATCATACTCAGTTCGTACTTAAGCTGGCTACAAAGGGATATTTATTTATTTACATTCTACTAAAGATTATTAAACTTACAACATTTAAAAAAACACAGACTTAAAAACAGTTCTTATCTAATGTTAAGTTTAAATTGAAGCGTGTTTAAAGAATTCTTTAAATTTCTTCTTTTTACGATTATTGGGAAAAATTGCTATTGGAATTTGTAAATAACCATCTGGCTTAAACGTTTTATAATATAAATAATTATTTAAAAAAATAAAAACTTAATTTTAATAATAATTATTTAAAAATATATAAGTATTAACCAAGCAATTGAGCTTATTAGTTGTTCCTGCTCAAAGTATAATTGGCTTCCATTTATTATTATCAATTTGCTATTTCTTATTTATTTTCGGGTGGCAAAACAATTGTCTTAACCAAATAATGTGCTAAAAAGCCAATAAAACTGGCCACAAAAGCAAACTAATTCGATAATTTGTTTTAGATGGCCACAGTGGCAAAAGCAATCGCCAAGTTGTCCTTGTTTATTCTTCTTGCTGGGTATTGACCATACATTTTTGTCTATTTACTGGACCTAGTGCCAGAAACTGGCTTATAACACAAAAAGGCCAACAAAATTGAGCGCACTGAATTAGGACCACAAATTTATGTGGCGGCTGAACGGTTTCACAAAGTGGAAAGTGGACTGAGAGACACAAAACGAATTTTCCTCGTCCTTTGGGCACACAAGCCCACAAAATAAAAAAAACTGAAGTAGAAGAAGAAAAACAATATGTGGCCAAGATAAATGTCCTTACGTAATGCGTATGAAACGAAGTCCGAACATACTGCGATTAATGGAAACACATTTGTTAATGTTTGTATGCCCTGCTTAAAGGCTAACAAGGTAAAGCTACTTACAAATTTGTACCATCCTAAAACTAAGATTTACTTGAGAATACAAAATTATTCAATTTCTGCTGCATACTTTTAGGTTAAAATATAAATTAGTGAAAGGTATTGTTTCTGCGATTGAACTTGTTGACTGTTTAGAGAGAAGAAAAAAACATCTTAGTTAAACAAACAAAAGATAGAAAGGTCAAATCAAGCCTTTTAAATAGCGCTTTAAAATGGAAAGGAAAAAAACAAGGCAAAATGGCATATTTTAGAGTTGCGCAGCTTGTACTTTAATAAGATTTATTAAGTCGCGAGAACCTTTGCTGAGTTGTAGGCCCAACATTTACTTGGGCTCCTTGGCAGTGACTTACCATACGGAAGGCAAATAACAACAGCCAGATGGGTAGGTAAAGGGGGCAGGGTGTCTGGTTGTGCCGCGTTGTAAATATTTGTAACTTAACTCTTGCCGCCTTTGTTTGCGTTCTGTGTTGTTGCCTGTTTATATTTATGTTTTCTTTCCTTTCTCCAACTTTCTCTCTTAAGCTTTTTGTTGTGCTTTTACGGTTTGTTTTGCTGCTAATATAAAGCTGATGTGCTGCAGTTTGTTGCCTGTTTAAGCTATCTCTTCTTCTGTGAAAGATTATTTGTGCAGTTATCTATCAAACATATGGCAAAGAACATTTGAATTAAAAATCCAAACCATACTTTAAAATATTTTATTTTTAATGAATTGTTAATGGTATGTGGAACATATTATCAAAAATTAAAAATCTTAAAAGATCTTAATAATAAAATATTACCTTCAATTGACTTATAAAAACATTCTTCTAGTTACTTAAATACAATAAATTGAAGAACAATTTTTTTTTTAAAAACCTGAGCAAAAATATAACATACATATATTATCTATTTGCAAGTGTCACTCGACCCTTTTTCAGTTATACGAATATAAAATCTGTTTATCTGTTAAAATGTCATAAGTTTTAGAGAAGAAACTGAAATGTTTTGATGTTATTTTAAATATATTTTTTGGTCAACTTGTCCACAGTATGCTAAACATCATTTGGTATAAAAACATTGACTGCAAACAATTGCCAACACTTTTGTTTGTGTGTGCTTGTGTATTTGTCGTAAAAAACAAATTTTTTTTTTCATATATTTTGGCTTTCAGCAGCAGTTGGAGGTCGTCTCTGTTGGTAGGACAGACCAATCTGTTGAAGCTACCCAGCAAGCGACATATAAAATTGATGCCCTGTCGTCTACCGCTAGAGTCCTCCCAACAACGCCAGATCACCTTGCCAACCCATCAAACCATCAACCCAGCAACCAAGCAACCCACCGGATCCCAATCCTCTTACCGTCTGGCTTCCAGCTCTGCACAGTAAATAATGTAATAATCTGGCAGGGACGTGGGCTCCCAGCTGCCCATAAACCGAAATTTATGCACAAAATTCAATTATGCTTAAAATGTGGTTAATAGGCCGACTGGCTGGCGGCAACAATAGCTAGTCCCCTGGGAGGGATCTGCCACTAACTCCTGTTTCATACTTGCATATGAAATTTATTAAATATTATGCAACTTTCCTCATCCTCTTTTTTTTGGAAATTAGATATTGTTTTGTTGTAATTTGATAACAAATTATTCTGCTGCAGCTGCGGTTGTTGTTATTTTTGTTGCTTTTTGTGTTTTAATGTTTTAATATGAATTAATAAAAAATTAATAATTTTATAGGAAATATTCATATGCAACAAGATTAGTTTGGTACTTTATAAATTATTGAACGGATAAACATTTTTGGGTTAACAGTTCTTATTCTTATATAAAATCGTTTAGGAAATATAATATTATTCTCAACACTTAATTCAAATCACAGTTCACTTGTTGCTTAGTAATATTTTAATATTATTTAAATTTGACAAAATGATATGTATATTTTTAATACTTTACTAAGTGAGTTAGCTTATATACTAAGAAAAACTTAATACAAGTTCATATTATATATGAACATATATTATATTAAGTGTTGTTTTTGATTTCAATTCTTAAATTTTTACTCACATTTTCATTTGGGGATACATAAACAATAAGCCAATAAACTTGGAACATTTTCATACTTTTCGCATATACAGCTTATGGCCTTATCGCTAAATTAATCCCAGATTTCCGGCAAGGCTTTTTCCGCCTTAACCACTTGACATTGCGCTCCTTCAACCTCAACCTTCTGCTGTTGCGCGTTTCCTTTGAGGGTCCTGCGGCGCGCAAGGCACTGATAGGGAAACAAATCTGTACACATGAGACACAAAAACAACTACATGATATGCTTTAAGGCACGAAGTGGGTGTGTGTGTGGGTGTGTGTTTGTGTGTGTATGGGCCAAAGGCAAAACGCAGCTCACACAACTTGCAAAATGATTTTAAATGGAAGTCGAAATGGCAGAGAAGCAACAACAGCACAAATAGACCTTAGCTCTAGCTTGATCTTGTTAAGATAAAGTCGCCGTTGTCGTCTTGCAAATATTAACTAGAACAAGATAATCGGGTATATGGAACAATAAACTCGTTGTCGTAGTACTTCTTCTGTTGTATAGAACCTCACTGCTAATGGGTTGCGTAAAGTTTGGATACGTTATTGGATTGGATAAGTTATGAGTTAAAGGATTTATTTAAGTATAACAGTTATCAGTACATCAGTTCAAGTAACGAATGATTCTTCAAAAGTGTTTCAACCAGATGACTTATTAAGTTCAGTAAAGCAAACTAGCGATTCTAATCAATAATATCCATGTATATTTTATGTTTTCTTTAAAAAAGGTGTCCATAAAATCCATATAAATTTAATGTTTCCGTCTTAACATTTTAAAATCTTTTGTGAGAATCGTCTTTTTTTTTATAGATTTTATATTTATTGTTTATAATTTAGAAAAAATTCCTGTATAGGGTATCAGCGTCTTGACAACATTACAACTTTATTGTAAATCGTAGATACAAAGCCCGCAGCTTGTCTAGGCGACAGTTCTACATATACATAAACAAATACATATTACATATATGTAGCCTTGGCCTGTCACCTGTGCCCCGCTTAGCCACTCTACTCCTCATCCACCACATACACACACAAACACATGCACACATAGCTGCGGACCTTTATTATAACGAGAACGTGCGTCATTTTCTTGTTTTTTCTTTGTGTTGCTTCATTTTCGAGCTACAACTACAAAAAGAAAAACAACTACAACTACAACTACGACAACGACTATTTTCTTTTTAATCTACTCAAAGATATTATTCTTTCAATGCTGGCGTCTTGTTGGGATTGTGCTGTGCCCGCTTTTCTATTTGTCACCCAGATAAGTGTTTTGTAGTTTTTTCCTTTGATATGCTCAGCCAGCGAGCTGGCAAAACCAAATCCAAATCCAAATCTTAACTGCAATGCGCTACGTGCCTCGTGGCACCAACAAAACCAAGCAACTGTCATCTCATGTGTGTCTATATATTGTGTTTGTACATACATATACATATATATGTGTTCACTGTACACAAATATAATGTACTCGTATTGTTAAATTAGTATTTTGTTTTTTCCCAAAAAAATCTAATGTCTTCGTAAACAGTAACTGTAAAGTAATGAATTTTGAATATATATAAAATATATTTGTTGCGCAATATTGTTTTCTGTGTAGATGTGCAGGACCTTTTGCTCATCTCCCACGTTCTAGTTTCCACTGCTGCTCACTGCTGCTGTCTTTGGCAGTTGAAGCTGCAAGCTTGCTCGCCCAGCTTGAAGTCAGTTCCATTCAACTGGCAACTGTCTTTAAGTTCTCTCTCTCTCTTTCGCTCACTCTTCTCACTGCTTTACTCCTGCCACACACGTCCTGCGAGTTAAGTGAGTTGAGACGCCGGCGAACAACTTCAAATCTGCAGTAATAGATATCAACAACTTTGAGCACAAGTGCGATTCACGCCCGCCCCTCCCTTGCCAACCAACCCTTATGTGTACATAGTAGTTAAAGTCGACGGCAACAAGGACTTGAACCCGTTAAGCTATCTCTGTGTGTGTGTGTGTGTGCTGCGGGCTTATATACTAGACTATTCCCGTTGTTCCGCTTTTTCAGTGCGTTAAATTAAAAATGAACTTTGGCAGCTCAAATTCATGGTCATGTTCACTTTTTGCCTCAATTCTTAACTTGGTCAGCTCAACTGGTCGCCGTTTGTCTTGTCTTTCATGTCGAGTCTTGTCTTGTCGTTTGTCGTAAGTAACTGGCTGGCTTTTGTTAGTCACTTGATAAGATAAAGCTAAGTTTCCTATACACACTCTGATTGCTGTTGTCCCTCAGAGATTTAATCAGAAACGCGGACAGATAACAAAATGACAAAAATCAACGATAACATATTACAAACATTTACTATATGCTTCCTTACAACTTGTAAATCTTTTTTTTATAGCTCTATATATATTTAAATTTTCAATGAGGAATCAAAAATGTTTTAATAATTTTCCTCTACATTTTTATAATTAATTTTATGCTACCGTGTACAATCTTCGGCGTGTCAAATTTAAACTTTTTCCACTTCAGATTTGTATTGGCAATGACGTTTTCTAAAAGGTTTTGTAGAGAATAAGCGTGTAGTTAATAAGTGATACGTAAACATTATCAAGATTAGCTTTGATTAGTTTTGGGGCTTTCCAAGTAAATCATTTAACTTGTATTTTAATTATAGATAGTTCACATCGATTATATATAATGTGAAGCTTAACTTGGTTAATGGCCTTTGTTTTTATGTTGTAGTATAAATGGTAAACAACATTTGAACTCGTTAATCAGTGAAGCACAGAAGGCTTTTTTCAATATAATATTTATTGCCTCTTCAGGCATTTGTGCGATAGATGGCGCTTGATTTACAGCGTACTTCGTCTAGCTGATAAGATGTCGATTGATCTTATGTGTATAAAAGCAAGCAGACGGATTTCTGTTTAGTTTAGTAAATGCTAACAAAATGAATCGTTTGATTGTGAGTTTGATTGGTGTGTTTGCATGCATTGCCGCCTGCCAAGGATTCCCAGACACGGGCTTTCCTTTCGGCCGCATTGTGAATGGCGAGGACACCACAATTGAAGCCCATCCTTATCAGGTGTCTATTCAGACGACCAAAGGCTTCCACTTCTGCGGCGGCAGTCTGATCGATGAGGTGACCATCGTCACTGCCGCCCATTGCATGCAGTCGTACAAGGCATCCGAGATGCAGGTGCGTCTTGGCTCTACCGAGCACAACAAGGGCGGAGAGGTGGTCAGCGTTAAGTCCACCAAGGTCCATGAGGGCTATAACAGCAAACTCATGATCAACGATGTTGCCATCATGAAGCTTAGCTCTCCAGTGCGTCAGACAGCCAAATTGCGTGCCATCCCTCTGGCCAAGGAAGCTCCCAAGTCTGGTACACCCGCTGTTGTCAGCGGCTGGGGCACCAAGTGCTATATGTTTTGCGGATCACCTGTTGTACTTCAGCAGGTCGAGGTGCATTTGCTGGATTACAAGGATTGTGGAGGTGAACCCTATGGCTACGGCAGCGATCAGATTTTGGAGTCAATGGTCTGCGCCTATGGTGAGAAGAAGGATGCCTGCCAGGGTGATTCCGGTGGCCCATTGGTTGCCAACGGTGAACTGGTCGGTGTTGTCTCCTGGGGTAATGGCTGTGCTTGGTCTAACTATCCAGGTGTCTATGCTGATGTAGCTGCTCTTCATTCCTGGATCGTGAAAGCTACTGCTGAGTTGTAAACCATTTAAATAAAAAGTATTTGAAATCATGAATTATTATAAATGGATGCCTTTTCTATCCGATCTTAAAAAGAGACAATTAGTATTGTTTTAAACTGACAGTAAGGATACAGAATATTAGATCATAATAATATCTTTAACTCGACTTGAACTGTTATAGATACTTAAAGTTTTTTTTTGTTACAACTCGTTGATTATTTATGTTAGTTTGCTGCAAGTTTAGCTGGAAAAACATACAAGCGGAACTTTGATTAAAAATGTTTTTAGATAAAAGATAGACTCTCTAACACACATAGCGATGTGTATGTGTGTGTGTGTGTGTGTGCTTAGCTACATTTAACTCCGGATTTGCTTTTGCAGTCTTTGTCTACGCCCCGACTGTTTTATTGCTTGCTCGACGCCGGTTTGTGGGCGTGCCTTGTGTTGTTGTTTTCTATAAAGCTGTTAAATACTTAAGTGTAATTTATGGCATGCGATATTATTCGGTTGTGTTGTCATGTTTGCCAAAAGTTTTACATATGCCCAGACCAATGTTCAAGCAAAAACTTAAACTACAACCAAAGTCGAGTCGAGTCGAGTCAAGGCGAGGTGGTATCTGTAGCCGGCTAGATACTTTCTACTAATACGGCAAAGTCAAGCCACAGAATTTCTTATGCCACAAGATACTCACATGCAACGGCATTGTTGTTGTTCTTGGTTGAACCACCCCCACCCCCCCAAAACATTCAGGCAGTTAGTCAACATGTCGTCGGCATCGTTGTACTTGTTGTTGTTGCTGCTGTCCCTTTTATCCTTATTCTCTTGCTTGTCAAAAGTAAAGTTCTACACTCACTTCTAATAATTCTTTTGCATATTTTCAGATGGTTTGAGTGGCTTGTTTTGTGGCTGAGCTGTGAGCATTATGACCATATATATACATGCTTGTGTGTGTGTGTGTGCTAGCACCAGTCTATTAGAACTTAATAAATGAGCGAGTTATAGACAAGTTGTGCCATGTCTTGGGTGCTGTCATGTGGCTAGCTGATGGCATGATAATGTTCACAGATTGACATTAGGCCAAAAGGATTAAAAGCCATTACGACCTTCTCAGGTTACATCAACCAAAAATCCAAATTGTGGTTCAATATAAATTGAGTTCGAAGTAAATTACAAACACTAGTAGTATGCCAATTATTGGTTGGATTAATTTAAAGTTAAGTGATTTCATAATCCAGCTATATAAATTACAAAAAGCTGTTTGACTAATAAGTATGTGTTAGTATTAATATTATTTTATTGTTCAAGTTGTCATTTAATATAGTTTTAAACAACAAACAAATAGCTAATGTACGCCATTGCTCATGTTAAATATTGAATGCTGTGCAGATGTCAGATTCACAGCTCATATGACGCAAGTATCTGTAATTAAAAATGGTTATCTTTTGATAACATGACGACTGTGCATGCCGTGAAATGGTTATACATAAACATACACACACACACACACGTACGTACGGTACGTATGTGACTGTAACGGATATCCATGGAGCACATCAGATATTTCTGGTATGCCACGCGTCTGGCATATAATTTTACACCTGCCTGAACGACAATGACGACGACGTTTGTGACCTGTATTTCGACTCGTTGCTTAAACATTGGAATTCATTTGGTTGCCATGGTTGGAGTCCGTGGTTTGGGTCGAGCTGCACTGACAACAGCTTGCAGAGACATGCCTCTTAATGTTGATATTGCAGTTTCTGCTGCTGCTGTTGCCTGGTCAATTGCTGTCCATTCGAGAGGTACCAAAAACAAAGAACATTGTTGGTTGTTAGACATAATATGATACTTAATCGCAACGATGTGCTGGCCATGTTTCCAAAAACCACTTTATAAAGTTGATTACAACTCGTAAACAAACTTATACATTTTAAACTTTTAAATTTGAAAGTCTCTTCGCATAGTAAGTAAGTTAACGTGAAAGTATCTGGCACACCAGATACTAATAGGACAGTAGACGATGCTGCTGATTGACTGGCCAAGAAAGTGTTTGCCTCATTGAAGGGGCACACATTTTAAGTACAAGCCTCGCTTTCTTGCCCTTTTCTCATATGCTTATGACATAATGACAGCCGACTTATATGCACAGAACCAACATATTTCACATACGCCATGTTGCCATCAATGTTAGATGGTGAGGCTTGAGAGGAGAAACACTAACTGGAAAGGCGTGATGAGAAACTGAACTGAGGCTCAGTTCTGACAGTTATGACTGGGATTCAAATGTAATCAACAATTTTTTAACTTGCTTTAGCTTTAGCCCCGCAGCTTGAACCACAGATTCGAGCAGGTTTATTATCTCAATCTGTGGGCTGTGCTGCAATCAACTGTCAGATTTTGGGTTAGTCGCATAAAAAAAAAAAGTTCACTCACTTGCAAACGGATCAAAATCACTTGATGGGGCATCCTTTCTCTTTCACATATTTTTATTTCACTTTCTTTCTTTCATTCTCTCTTGCTTTTTCTCATCCGTGCATAATATAATAATAATTTATTACCATTTGGCTGCCAACGTTTCTGTCTGTCAAGTGGGGAACTGTGTCAATTTCATGCTTAACTGTCTCTTTCTCCTTGTTTGTGTGTGGGTGTGTGTGTAAAAGTGTGGGCGGCGTTTCAGACAATAAACATTTTAGGAAGCTTAAAAAACAGCGTTACATATGAATATTTGGTTACATAATAACACGAATATTAATAGCTTAGTTGACTATTAAAAACTATTACAAAACAGTGTAAATATTGTAAAATGTAAATAAAGTTTTATGGTAAATGAAGCATTTCAAACATTTTTGCAAGTTTATTTTTTAAACTTAATATACTGTCAAGTAGAACTCTTTATAACGCTGCCCTACACTGGCTTGGCTGGATATGTGTGAGATTATTTTTGAGTTCATCAATCATATTTAAATCAATTAAGTCGAGTTATTGTTTATATATATTTAAGCAACAGCTTTTTGCTGTTATAAAACGCAAACGAAATAATTTAAGCTGAGCCAGAATCAACTGGCTTAACCAAAAGCATATTTAATTAATTAATAATGAGCATTGCTGGCACGACCTCACACACACACACACACACAGACACACTCTTGCATATTAAGCCTTTAAAAGTTGTTCAAGTGCTTGTTTAACTTTTGAAGTACAAGCAACAACTAATTAATTATTTTTGTTTTAAATAATTTTTTTTTATTTATGAAACTCTTGAATTTAGAAAAGAGTCAACACAAAAATATTTGAATAAATTTCGTTAAAAAATTCTACTTATGGCAATGCACAAATTTTAAAGCTGTATAAATAAAAAATTATTCGTTTTTAAAGTAAAAACATTCGTTTCTACCTAACTATTTTATGTTTTCAACTATTTGTAGTTGTTATAAATTTTGTTTAAATTAAAAGATTTATTGTCACGTTTAAAAGTATAGTACGTTTAGTTTTGGGCCATCTTAAGTTGTTGCTTTAAACTTATTTGGGTCATTGGCTTTAGTTTTTGCAACGAGTTTGGCATTTGCCTTCTCAAGCAGAGGCTGCCCATAATGTCAGCCAGTCAGGCCACTCATTACTCATTTACCACAAACTTTTCTTGACTTTTCATATTTTCTAAAATGCACTGTAAACACCAACACACACACACACACACACACATATACACACAAAGACATCCACAAACACAACATGCATACAGAAGGGAGGGAGGAAGGTTGAGGAAAATAAGAGCTGTTTCATTGTATTGATTTTGCTAAACCATTAAGAACAAATTGTGGGCAACCAAATGGGTTTGCTGTGGGCGGCGGTGAAAAGCCGACCAGACAACAAATCGCCAGCTATAAATTCTGCACTTAAAAAGTTTGCACAGTTTGAGCATTTTGTGGTTGTCGTTACAGCTCTTCTTGTTGTTGTTATCTTTGTGATTGTTGTTGTTGTTGCTGTTGCTGCTGACTTTTTGCACAATAATTTTTTTGGAGGCTTTAAGCCCATGCCCTTCATCTGTGTGCATTTTTTTGTTGACGTTTACAATTTATTTATTTTTTTTTTATAATTTCTTGCAAGACTTATCTGTAGCTTCTTCACTTGACTTACATTCTTACAAGGGCGACAAGTGTGGGCGTGGCTGGCTACTTTTACATGTGTTTTGTCTGCCAAGTGCACCAACAAGTGGCTCTTAGCCAGGTTGTTCATCGATTTTGTTGAACTGTTTGTTCATTTTGCCATTTTTGTGGCCCAAACCGAACTATTTAAGCCACTGAGAAGGAGTGCAAAAAGACTTGATTGGGGTTAATAGTTCAAACTGTTTGCAAGAGTCTACATTTTACAGATTTTTTTATGTTGTTGTTGGCTTAAAAGGTATTCGACTTTACCAGATAAATTACAGCGAGCTATTTAAAGATTACTTGCTGAAAAGTATTCAGCCAATCGTTTCGATTTGTATTATTTGTATATTATTATTCAGAATCATATTTGACAATATTCTTATTCTTAAAGCGTTTGCGAGCGTTCTTCGATCAACTGCAAATTCCTCTTGTTATGACATTTTAAGGGTATAAGCACCCCTGAGGAAATTACAAAAAAACAAGCTTTAAGGCTTTTAGTAAAGTGTTCAAAGCACAATAAATGCATTTTTGCCCACAGAGCAGGGAAAGTCGATTGCTGAAAGCTGTTTGCGGCACAGAAGGGGCGCTTTAAAAACATGCCACAAATGCTTGACACTAAGCAGCTGCCTTTCGAAAAACATTTTTCGTGAAAAACTATTAACTTGTTATATTGGGCAGCTGGTGCTACGATGGCCATAATTCAATAAATAAATATTAAATATTGTTGCAAAAATTTTGATTCAGAATTATTCGACAAAGTTTATTCCAATTTGTTTGTTATTGGCAAAAAGTATTTTTAAACAATGTTTAAGCTAATGCACATGAAAATAATGCCACGATTTTTTAAGCATTCTTCTTTATTTATGAATAATGCGGGAATTAAAAAATTGTTAAACATTTTTGGTATTCCATCTAGCATTAAATATTATAACCAAGTTTTTGTTAGCTCCAAATACGCACAGCGTCTGATATATGTATATACACATACATATGTACCTTTATTTATAAGAAACACATGCAATAGTGTGCAGAGGGTGGCTCAACCTTTCCATAAGCAAAACTTTATGAGACAGTTTATGTGTATGTATGTTTTTCATAACCGAAAGTTTTCGTACCATTTTGTTACGATTCTCCGCCCATTGACACACACCTTTTGCTTCTTAGCGGAAACTTTTGCTTTTTGTTGCGTTTTTTTCTCCTTGCAATTGTTGAAATTTTCACCGCTTAAGTGATTTTTGGTGTAGCATACATTCCAGCATACTGTCTGAGCCCGTTTTTCAGATACACGGTCAAAATTTTGTTGGGTATATAGTGCCCCATCTAAAATTCTCTCTTCCATCATTTTTTTTTATGTGTTTGGCACTAAATTAAAGCCGTTAAGCTTCGCAAGCCACAAAGGTTACTTAAATTGTTTTGTTTTTTTTTCGGGCTACGTCTTTTTCATAGTGCTATTTGCCGTTCTGGTTGATTTTAATCGAATATGCATATTAGATCTTTGAGCTACACAATATCTTTGAAATATGTCAATTGAACCTCTTTATCATGTTGGACACTGTTACTTTAACCATAGAATTATTGCTCAATTTCCCTATCCTGTTTATATATCTTAAAGAAAGCTTCATTCTAAAGTTACCTTCCCGAAGAAGGTATAGCTTTGTCTCCATTTAAATTGTTTTTTCCAATTTACATTAACCATTATTATATTGATTATGTAATAAATCAAATCGTATACTTGTACAATTAAAGTGAAAATGGAATTAAAAATTTTGGCATTTTTGAAAGGGTGTAAATTGAGCATCAATTGCCCTTAATATCTGCTAAAACATAAGGTTTTTTTTAAAGCTAGTCAAGCTACTTCCGCTCAAGCTTCCGCTGCAAGGGAATGACAATTTGCTAGAGACAGACCCAAGCCCAGACTCTGGCTCTGACTCTGAGAGCTCTGGTTATGGTTGAAGTCACTTAAAGTTATCAGTGGCCAGGCGAGGCGACTGGGTTCCATCAGCATCAGCATAAGCATTGCTTTCGCTTTCGCTTTTGCATTTGCATTTCTCTCTGCTCGTTTTGGCTTATTAAACATTTATTGTGTTTGCTGAGTTTCCGCTACAATTTGTTTTAGGCTTCCTGTTGTATTTTGCCTTTTTTACCACCCATTCCCCAACCATCCCTCCATCCGTGTCCTGTTCACTCACGCCTACTTATTTTAAATCCGAAACCGTTTACACATCAACAACTTGGCACTCTCTTATCTCGACTGCATTTGATGTGTCCCATGTGTGCGACACCGACGTTTCTCTTTACCCCCCCTCCTTCCCTTCTGCCCTACATCATTTCCGCTTACACAAAGGAACGTGGCAAATAATAGCATAGAGAAGGGATGGGGAATTATTATGTAGTATAGAGCCACACATTCAAACTGAAAGCCTGGCCAGCAGCTGTGACTGAGCCTTAGACTGGGCAGAGACATTGAATTATGTGTCTATCACACGCTTTACTTCCAAACAGAGCAATGAAGAAAATAGCTAAAGCAAAATATTTAGTTAAAGGCGATTTCTTATTTCTGGCTTTTGTTTTTGGATTGCATTAAAATATAACTGATTAAAAAATATTTTACTCTGCTTATAGGCAATTGAATTTTCTAATATACATTTGTTTTTATATATACATATATTTTGATCAAGTTTCTTATTTTAACACAAAATAAATTGGTAAGTAAAATTGGTTTTTTTTATACCCTAATCAAGGTGTTTGTCTTTTTATTAAAAGCTATGCATCTGTGTAGAGTGTTAATATCGTTGTAACTGATAATGCAGATAAATGAATGTAAAATAAGCAAAGCTTCTTTCTTAGTTGTTTTTTATTATCTTTTATCTTATTAATTTTATTTCAAATGTTTACTCTATTCAGTATTGAATCCAATAAATAGTGTATACAAGTTTCGGGCTTGCTTTTATTTTATCTATGGCTCTGCTATGCAGCACTTAATAAATTATGATTTGCCTGTTTGTTGGGTGTTGCTCAAGTGTTTGTCAACAAGTTGTTGCCTGTTTCCCATGTCTGTTGTTGTTGTAAGCGTCTCATTTGGTTTATAAATGGGTAAAAAAAAAAATGAAAAAATAGGCAGCGCTTTCGTATCTTGCAAAAATATCAATTACAATTAAATAGATTAAACCTTATCATGCAACAACTCTCGCACAAGTGTTCTGGCTGTGAAGACGACGACGAAAAGCGGCGCAGCAAAGACAACAACAACAGCAACAATGGAATCAAGTAGGCAACAACAAAGCAGCTTACACACACATAGAGCGAGTTACGCGCCAGCTGCACACACATTCATACAGGAGCACCAAGCCAACTGAAGCAACTGTGAAAACGCTCTACAAGATTAATGAACGTACAAAAGTTTAGAGACAATGACGACGACGACGACGCCGCCAACGACTGCGACGAAAACGAAGACTATGAGGACAACGACAACAAGAACGAAGACAACAACATGACAAGCGACTGAGACTGGCGCAAAATACAAAATAAGCACATAACAACGACAAAAACAAGAAAAATAATAAGAGTGAAATGATATTTTTAAGGCAAAGTCGAAGTATGAATGCCCTTAGAAATTAATTTGTAGTATTTACTGTGAAAAAAATTAATAAGTGTATTTCTTTTCTGTTGTAGAATTTTTTGAGTTAATTTTATAAAATATTAATTATTTCGACAATATATTTTGTAAATAATTTAAAGCAAAAAAATTTTAACAGACAATTTGAAAAAAATGTTTGAGGCGGTTTTAAATTAAACTTTATATATATTATAATTATGAAATTTAATATGATTTAGATATATTATTATTATTTACTCTGTAAAAACAAAAAACACTGGTAAATTTCAATTCCTGATCTCACACAAGGATTTAACAATATACATTGCGCTTTCTTTTTCGGCAGGGTATTAATATATATGGTGTACACTTAGGCGCGCGTTGAGTTGGTAAGTTGTGCAAATTTATTTTGGCGCAATTTTCATTTCACTAATCGAATCGATTCTTATGCGTTTCATTTGATTACAGTCTCTCTGACTTTTCGCCTCACGCGCACAAATACTTAATTCCTTGGCATCGATGTTTAGTGACCATCATTTATTTGTTTTTTTCACTGTTGCTTTCACCCCTTGCTTTTCCCGAAGCATATAACTAAAAGTGTTGAGTTAAGTTCGATTGATTTAATAAATGCCAACACAACTCTTTCGAGTTAAAACTGTCAAAGAGATTAGTATACTATTTCAAAATAAAAATTAAAGTAAATATCATACCAAACCCTCAAAAATCTCATCTTACAGCTTTCAACACTAACCTCAAGCAAATCAATGAATTCTACTCATTGTTTGACTTTCTCGTTTTGCAGCTTTTGTTTAAATTGCTTTATTCTCGATTATCGCGGTCTGCGCCTTTCACATTGTCAACGTCTTTGGACCACGTTTGCAGCTGGTATATAAGCTCAATCACAGTTGTTTCTTTTCATTCCATTTATTTCTCTTGCTTTTGCTTTTATGCCGATTTGGTAATTGTTGCTTGTCGATTTCAGTTGGCAGCCAAGTACAAAGAGCAAGCTTTTTTCTTTTATGTTTTGCGCTTTTTCGTTTTTTCGCCAGACATTTATTATGACGCCACTTTTTTATGCAACACCCACTGAAGAGCAGGCAAACGAGCAGCTCGTCTAGGCTGAATCGGTCTGTTTTCCTCTTCCCTTATCCTTTAAGTGGCAGCTGCCCAGGTGACCACTCGCAAAGAAAGTGTCCTTGCGACAGTGGAAGCGACAAGTACAGTGAAGCTTGGTGCTAAATGAAGTCTTGAGTGCTGCTGTTGTCAAGTCGATGAGCTCTTGTACAGGTAGTTAGGACGAAAAATAAAAAATGAGACTACAGAAGAAAGAGGAAAAAGAATAATAAAGTAAAGAATAATAACTTGGCTAAGCTTGATGGTAGGAATATATAATTAAGAAATAATACTATAATTAAAAATAATAATAAAAACATCTTAGTGAGGAAAGTTTAGTGTCAGCAAACCAAAACATTTAAAGGATGATTAAAAATAAACCAGATTAACAAAATGAATCTAATTCTAAATGAATTGAAGAAATAACTTCAAAGGTGAGAGGAAAAGAGATAAACAACTAATTCAAATAAAAACAAAAGAGGCAAAAAGATGATAGAGAACAATAGTTAAAGAAACACGAAAGTGGAATTAGAAACACCAATTTTTTCTTTTACCTGGGCACTTAAAGAACACAATATTAATAGCAATTATAACATCTTTATTTCTGTTGTTGCTTTATTCAAACAAGCAGTTCCTGATTTTTTTGTAGTTATAGGGATATTAGATTATACAGAAAATAAATTTGTAAGGCTTTAATTTTTTAAATTTCGCTACATTGCTTGTTTAGGCACAGTACAAAATAAGCCTGGCTCAAAGCCTGCTGAAAACTTAAACCAAATCAATGTGTGTCATTTGCAATTGCCAAAAATGTTGGTAACAACAACAGCAACAACAACAATTACTACAATCGAACCGCTTGCAAAATGGCTGAATGCCTTTGCCCGAAAGTTGTTTGGCGCACAGCAAGGACAAAATGCCAGAAGCGTCTGGCTACAACTGGCCTAAACTGACTACTGCTACTGCAACTCCGCTACTCCGCTGCCAATGAGTCTTGGTTTGGGCCCTTTTCCCCAGTCACTCCCTTTTCGCTGTTCTCGACACTCCATTTGGTTTTGGTCTTTTGTTTTAGTCAGGTCGTGCGCCATTTTCCAGCAGTTTTTAGTTTTTAATTGACATTTGTTTGTGTTCTCTCTACTTCAGTATATGTGTGCCTATAGATATATATATATGTGTGTGTGTGTGTGTGTGTATATTTTCGTTGAGCACTTTACGACCGGCGGCAGACATTTTTGTAATTATAGCACAAAATTGATTTGATTTTTGATTTTAATAGGTATTGACAGTAATTTTAATGGAGCGAAGGCGGACAGCTTCACAAACGCCACGCCTACAGCATTGATATATGCATATTAATACACACAAATGCACATATATGCAAGTATATTGTACATACATATATGTTTTTACGTGCTCGACTGTGTTTGCACAAAATCAGCCCAAAAAGGTTAAACATTGAAATGTAATTGAATATTTAGTGCAGGAGCCACTCGTAAGTTTCGTTTAGTACATACGTACACATATTGTATATATATGGATACTTATAGTGCTTGTGTGTGGATTGTGTGTCTATTGTTTGCTAGTGTATCGAATCGCACTTAAGCCACTCAAAAGCATAAAAAATATGTACATGAAAGTTACTAAAACATGACAGAAAAAAATTAAGTTTAATGCAATGGAAAATCTTTTACCATGGAATGTTATCAGCTGTTTACAATAATAAAAATATGAATAAACATTTTTATTTATTCGAGCCAGAACTAAATCGAATACAAACGGATACCCAAAATATGGATAGAACGTTGTTAAGGCATCAATCGAAATATATATTTTATAGCAACGAATATAAATAGATATCACAGAGTTTGCAAGAAATTTTGTTGAAATTCATACAAAGTTTTAATGCATCAACATTTCATACATTTATATATGTAGGGATCATGTATTAAACATAGTTCCACGAAGGCCACAAGTTGCTTTCGTTTGTATATTCATTTTAATTTTTTATAAATTAGTTGCAGGTTTTTGTTTAAAGCAATAAAAATCGTACCAAGAATTTGCTTCGTTAAAAGTCAACATTTAAATGTGACCATAATAGTAGAATCTCTTATGTGTCTGAGAGATTCAGATTATTATGAAACATTTGCTTACAAAAGTAAAAGATACTAGGCTTAATTGCAGTGTAGACAACAAATCTTTTTAAATGTTTTACCTTAAAGGCACTACCGCACAATACTCCTTTTATATTGATGCCTCAAAGTATGCTACATAAAATTAATCAATAAATAAAAATCTATCTGTTGCAGCATTTTGATATTGACTAAGCAAAATGTGTTATGCAGTTGGCAAATGCAACATTTAAACGCTTAACATCAATTGCTTGTCTGATTTGAATTTATAATGTTTTGTTTAATTTGATTTCGAAGATCAATTTGAGGCCAGTCTGACACCTTTGGATCAAGCTTTCGGCTAGGGACCGTCAAGTTTTGAGTAGAGAGTATGAAGCTGCAACTGATGACTGTGGCTGGCATAAATTTGCAAATCGACAAATATGTCAAGCTCTGATACAAAAGTGATTGTTGTTGTTGTAGTTTTGTGTGTGTTTATGTTAGTGTGTTTTTGATGGACAATGTTTGCAGTTTCCTCTTCTCACTGTCTCTGCCCCCAAGAGTAACCAGTAACCAGTAACCAGTGCCAGTTCCTAGTTTCCATTCCCCAATTCCCATTTGCCATTTTCCTCATGTTGCTATTGCTTGTGTGCGCCTTCTAAATGTATGCAAGATAGCATCTGTTTTCGTCGTGTTACCGACTTACACATGTAAGTCACTCATATTGCCATGTCTCTCACTCTCTCTCTTTTAGTCCTATTCGCTTTGCATGTGTGTAAGTGTGTGCTTAAGCGCCTACATTCATTACACATGTATGCGTATTAGGCGCAAATATTGGGGCTTTACTTAAACAGCATTAAGTCGAAATTAACATGTCTGAACAGGCTGCGTGCTGAGCGTCATAAAGCCCAAATGCTTTCCGCACGCAGACCCCTTGCTGCAAAAACACACACACACACAAATACACTCACACACAGTATGCACATATAAGATAGTTTCAACTACAACTAAATCTTATCTATCAATTTCTATAAAATTCAATCTATCAAATGCAAGCGCATGAACAACGAAATAGAACGAAACGAAACGAAACGAAAAGAAAAGTAAAAAGCCAGTTCGTAAAAAATAGAAACCAAAACTTCGTTTAGAGAAACCAACAAAAAAATATAAATGCAAGCTTTGCAACATGCAACAACAAATAACCAAAGCATAAACACACATAAACATACACACACACACACCTGGCATTGTGTACTAAATGTGCCAAATATAAAAATTGCAGCTGCAACGAAGCGCGTTTTGCGCTTACATTCGTGTTCGCTCGTTTTGTGCTAAGCTAAGACTTCGGCACTTGGCATTTGGCAATCGAGTGAGTTTGTAAAGCTTTAACTACAGTTTGAGCTTTAGACGAGCTAAAGAGAGTAGAGCAAGGACACTCTCTCTTAAGTGGTGAATATAAATTGTAGAAGTTACTCAAATAAGCTGTAAGTATTTTTCACTTCTCTTGAGTGCATTCAACTGTTATTTGATGCACTCGAACTCGACTCACTCTTGAGTTCTGCAAAGCTTCGAGTATTTTCCAAAAAAAGAGCAGCTGAGTGAATCAGTTTGAGCAGTGAATATGGTATTCTCTTTTAAGTAAGTACTTAATTGCAACTACTCCCTTGAGCATTGAGTGAATAGTTTATAGCTCAAGGAGTAAAAGATTTAATAACAGAGTAATTGTTTGCATGTTAGAGAACTTTTAGTATATCTTGTGTATCCTTTAGTGTGCATAATTAATAATGACAAGAAGTTACTTTTAAGTATTTTATATTGAGAAAGACATTAGATAAACTTTTAACTCATCGTATTTAATTGCATAAATTTATTTTACTACACATTCAACTGCAACTTAAGCCGATACATTTGCACTTTATTCATTATGTTATGATATTACTTTTGGGGTTAGACATCCCATTTATTTTCATATTTATGTATGAGCCATTTCCAAAGCAGATGCATCAGTCGAACATCATCGCAAATGTAGATTAATAGGGATCTCAGGTGATTAGCGATTAGTTGATTGGCAACCGTTAAGCACTCAACAGGATGCATAATATCGATCAGTTTCTATATACTACGAGTTAAACGATAAGCTCAAACGTTTCAAATGAGTCAAACTGCATTGAAATCAGTTGTATTTATAGGCAAATGCCGTGACTCTTAAGCAATTCTTTACCATTCAAGCATTGAGAACGAGTTACTTGCTGAATTTAACGAGCAGCTGGCATTTAATTGTATTGCAATAATCTTAAAAACTATCACGTCATATGTGTACACACTAAATAATTATGTAAAAATTAATTTTGACTTGAATTTTTATGTAAGGCTTTAAACAGTGTTAATTATTGTGTTTTACTATTGTTAGTGATGTGTTTTATTGTTAAAGATATTAATTCAATAAGCTTGTAGTGTGCAATTGAAAAAGATATTTTTACTCTTACTCTCATTCGCCTAGTTCTTTGTTTTGGCGCATTGTTGAAATGTCAAATGCTGCAAATTCTTAAATTTGTTGCGGTTAGAGGGAATCGCTTGATAAATTGATGCAGATAATATGTATTATATATACATGACATATATATATGAATGTATGGAGTGCATGAGTTGGGGGCAGCACAGCAACTCTGTGGAAAGTCATTAATAATTCATAAAATACATTTTACAATCAAATTCAATTGATTGTGTAAATATTTTTCTTTGCCGCAGAGTGCCAGTTCACAAAAAGTTAAAACACAGTGTATATATGTATGTGTAAAAGCGAGTTATCAAACGAGAAATGGAAAGCCGACCCAAACCAACTCTTTATATCCTGTCCAGGCATTGATAAATGTCCTCTGAAGCGTATGAGTGTGTGTTTGTAAGCTATGCAACAGATTAAAATCAACTGTGGTGGCTGTACACTTTAAAAATTTATAAAAAAATATATATATAACACAAACATAATATGTATATATATATAAATATAAACAAATATACATCGTACAAGTACTAAGGCTTACTGGCTTTCTTTTTGTTAAGATAAATCAAAAATGCAATTGAAATGACGCAAAGCTAAAAGAGTTCTTTCAAGTAGCATAAATTTAATATATAATACGTATACGCACAGGCAGCTTTTCGAGCAAGACATATTTAAAGAATTAGCTTGCAGCAGAATACGGTTTCGTTTCGAGTAACTGATTGTGTAAAGTAAAAGAAACCATTCTTTCTAATAGCTTACAGCAGCTTCCACGCAATCCGAATCGTAACACTTGTGCAATTTTAATTAACCGCAAAACGTACAAATATCCAAGTAGAATATAAAACAGCGCACATTACATAGAAAGATATACATATTGCTAAATGCACAATGTACATAAGAGAGCAACTTGTAAAAACAAAGCTGGCAGCCAACAGCAGCGACAAACAACAACAACTGAGATTCTGAGCCTGGCCTCAGGTTAAATGTATGCAAATATAAACAGCGTGTGAATCCTTGGGCCTGGATTTAGGTTTGCGCCATTGGATCGTTGAATCGTTGCCCACACTAACAACAGCCACTCATGCCTTCCCACTCGGCAGACGCCTGCAGCGCTACTTATGCCAATGTTTTGCATCTAGCTCGTTGTTGAGTATTTGGCCCGAAGTGTCTCGCACTTCATTGTTACACTTGTTACTTGCCAGCCAGCCAGCCCGAATGCCTCTTGGCTTAATGTGATTGTTGGCCCAAGCATTTCTGATTGCCTGCTCCCATCCGACGCTTGCCTAAAAAAAACATGCAACGTGCCATTGGCATTAGCTCTACCTGGCGACCAATTGAGCGAGTAGCGCAAAAAATTAAAGAATAACAAATCATTCCAAAAGAAAGAAATCAGAAATTGAGTTAAAGAGAAAAAATAATTTCAAGTGGAATATGTTATGTAAATTTTTAATTAATTCATTATGCATACAATTATGGCTAGAAAATGAAGAGAATATAATTAAATAAAATATTAGATTGATTGAGAATTTAATAATTATTTAAAGTGTACCCCATACAAATATAAGGTATAAAAAAAAACATTTTCGTATGGCCTTTGTGTAATTCAATTAGTATGCATGACTTAAAACCGTCGAGTTGATTTGTTTTCCGATTCGGTTATGGCAAATTTAATTAGCCCTAAAATACATGATCAAAAGTTGAGGCCAGTTAATTCAAACAGTTGCCAGTTATGAAATGAAAACTTTTTTGGTACACATAACTTACTTTTGGCAAAGTTTCTCGCGACCCATATTACAAGTTGTACTGTAAAAGTTATGACTTTTTGAATCCAATTCAAATTGAAAACACAAAAGTCAAATGCCCAAATCCATTAATGAGGAATAAATGAAAGGCTTGATAAAGACTTGCACAGCTTGCTGACATAAAAAAAAAACACTCATCCGATTCGGATGTGAAGTAAATTTAAGTTGTGTCTAATTAATAATTGATTAGGCAAATGCATTAATTAATTAATTACAGAGGCTATCGTAATAGTACACAGCAACAAAAACAAATACATTTAATTAAAGTCAAACAAAATTATTAATTATCAATTAAATAAAAAATAAAACAAAAATCTTTGACATGAAGAATGCTTAAAATATAAATTGAACTGTTGGTTTAATGATTTTAAGTTGTCAATTAAAATGCAAAAAAAAAGTTTCAAATAAACAGGTTACTGTCAATTCGATTTTATTGATAGATATAATATTTTTAATTTGTCCCAATTCATTAATTAGTTTTATTAATGGTATTAATTGTTTTTTTGTTTTAATCAAACTCATGCGGTTTTTTTTTACCACATTTTTCTTGATCATTTATCAAAAGCTTATCAGACGATTTTTCTATGCTTGATGCCAATGCAATTTACGGTTAGTTTTTTGCGGAAAACAAAAATCCAAATGACAATTGAATCATTTGCATACTTTGACCATAAAGCAAAACCAAATGAACAAATCTGGGAAAACCAAAAAAAAAAAAAAACGAAAAACAAAACACAAACACTTCATTTATCAAAGCAAACATGTTGAGCTAATGATAAATTATGTCGCCGTCAAGTTGAGTCGAGTGTGAGGCTGCAGGCTAATGTCCAGGCCAACGGACCACATGTCGTATGATTGACGTGTGCACTAAACGCTTAAATCTTTTAGCTCTCGCTCTCTCGCTCTCACTTCTGGTGGCGCTGGCAACTATGCAAAATCACAGAACACACTATTTATAATATTTTTAATACTGAGTAAAGCTCTACAATTCCCAACAACTTGCCCCAACCCACTCATATAGCAGGCTTTATATTAGTTATGCAAGCGGCTGCGTTGATGAGAAAATGCAAATTAGTTAGCAGACAAACTGCGAACTTTGCCACTGCCTGCGCGGCAGAGTAAATAAATAATAATAAAATAGAAGGACAGAAAGAAAAATAAATAAAATAGAGGCGAAAACTTTAAACTTCATTGCAGTTGGCGACAAAATGGACATTTTCGGTGTTTTGCAGGTGGTTGTAGTTGGTTGGGGTTTGGGGGGCGGTGCGTTGAGGTAAATGTTGCATCACCTGCGCTTCATCAGTGTCAGCCGAAAAGTATGCAAACATTTTTCGCACTTTATAATTAAACAACTGGCACAAAAATGGGCAAAAGACAAAGACGACTTAAGGGCGCAACTTTAGACCCACTCTTCACTTCACCACTTCCCCACTTGGCAACGACAAGCTTGCAACATTTGCACTGTAATGAACTTTTGCAATAAACTGCGCCGCAATTTTTCGCTGACAAAGTTTTTCCCTTTGGCCAGCCACTTCCCCTTTGCCGCCATGCCACCCGAAACTTCTTTGACTGTGTGATGAAGTGGAAGTGGGGAATCGGTAACGGCGGGTGAGCGGTTTGCAAACGAAGAAGGACCTTTTGCTTATTTGTTTTGTTGCATCTCTCATTTCCGGCTAGCTGCGCATTTTTATTGCACTCCAAAAGTAGATGCAAGTTCAAATGTCAAACTACTTAAAAACTTATTGTTAGCAAAAGTGCAGCAACAGCAAAGCAGCTAGCAAGGCAGCAACAAGAAATCTTGACTCCATAAACAGCTTCTCAACATGTACATACACCGACGTACCCAGATATACTCTGAAAAATCTAACAATTAGTTTAGTTATAAGCAAAAGCCTAAAGTAAAAGTTTAATAATGTTCCATATGATTGAAAAAACTAAATAAAACTCTCTAACAGTTAATGAAACTGTTTGCATCATAGTGTTCAAAAGCAATAAATAAGATATTTTATTTCGATGGCATGTTACTGTTTTATTGTTATCCGCTTTAAGCATCACAAACCAAACTAAAATATCATAATACCCAACATCCAAGGCAACAACGACAACAACAAGAACTCTCTCATACACAGGGCAAACGGAGCTCGCCAACTTTTTGGCAACTAAAGTCAAACATTTTCAATAAAACTGCAAAAATTATTTGTCATTTGCAGTGGTGCTGAACCAGCCCAGAATTCTCCAACCCTTAAAATGAAATTTTCATGTACACAACAAGCACAATGATAAGAATTTAGAAGGAGTGGGTGGGGGTGGAGGAACTGTTTTGGATAACCACACCACGTAATATCCTCAATGCGTTGTTGTCTCTGTGCACGTTTCAAGTTTTCAGTTTAACTGCAAATCAAACTATGTATTTAAATGCAATTTGGCCACAAAACGCATCACATTTTCTCTCCTTGTACATGAGAGCGAGAAAAGAGAGAGAGAGAGGGAGGAGGGAAAAAAGATTGCACACAGCAATGCACCTTTCTGGTGGCACAAATACACATTGTTGACTTTGCATAATAATTGAGTTTAACTACTGCAAAACGACAGCAGCGCACAGGAGGTACGTTGGCAGATGAGTTTAGCTGCTTGGTTGCGTTCTTGTATGTGGTGAATGAAGTCAAGCCAAGTGCAGGATATATATCTTCTATCCCCTTTTAGCCTCACGCTTTCTTCTTTTCCCCTGTTACTCTCTGCTGTGTGGTCTGCATTGAAATTTTTGGCAATTTCCATAGAGTTTCAAGCAACAAACATACACACACATTCATATAGACAGCTGCTAAACAAACAGTGGATAGAGTCCTTACGCACCACAGGCATATCAAAAGGACGACAGTCTATTGCTAAACCAGTGTACTGCATGTGTGTAGATCACAGATAAGTACCAGCTGCAATTAGTTATGTGTTAGCGTTCGACAAGACGCAAAAATAGGTAGACATTTATGTTTTTAGATATTATTAAGATATAAAAAGAATATGTAGGGATTACCTAAACTCTGTCAATATTTAAATATATTATTAATGTGTTCGTTAAGACATCGATTGGGTTTTGTACGAAGAAATATTTATGTGTTTATGAAATGAAGACTTATTTTCATCGATAAACTAAAATTCTCATAAAACATTGAATTTCACAGTTATTGACAAATTAAATTGATTAATGTGCGGCAATAAAGTTCAACTTAGTACATAAACTTTTCGTGTAGCCTGTAGACTTTAATATAAAGTAAATGTATGGCTCCGAGCGACAAATGCAATATAAATCAGAGTGCCCCTGTTTCAGTGTGGTCGTCCGTGTGTCTATGCTTGTACGTGTGTGTGTCTAAGGTCAGTAAGGAGTTGTCAACAAAAACATAGAGACGCACTTATACGCAAATGCTGTTGGTACATAGGTCTGCAGCCTGCTGCAAGAGACCTGCCCTTAGAGCTGTAGCAAAAGGACTAAACAAAAAGTGCAGACAACCTGCTGCTCTTACTTCGGATGCTGATGCTGTAGCTGTAGGTCCTTGTCGCTTGGGCCTATTCCTATCGTGTCCATTCTGGGTGCCTATGGTTTGCTTCGTGCCTCTCTGTGTGTTTGCGAACTTTATTAGCAAAATTGTGTTAGTACCGAAATATCCATTAGCCCAATTACGTGTACTTTTGTAACTGCTACAACTACAACCAGGCTAAACAGGCTGGCCAAGAGTACTCCATGTAGACGAGCCCCAAGGCGACAACAGCATAGAATGCAGAATGGTCTACCAGTTTTGCGAATACCTGTTGTAAGGTATAAAATAAAAATGCACTTTATAAAATTAATCAGAGCGTATTCATGATAACAAATAAAAAAAATAATTTAATTATATATATTTTTAAAAACTTAGCTTAATTTTAAATAAAGCCTTGCAGGAATAGACAAATATTATTAGCGTGTAAAAGTTTCTATTTCCTGCAGGACGACACATATATTAAGATTATTTATATCATTAAGCCAACATTTTTTTGTACATTAGTAAATTATTGCTTAGGAAACAATACCCAAAACTTCGATAGCTGTCGTACTAAAACTTTTGAACAATTTTTGATTTGCTGCTTAATATTTTAATCTTAACGATTCTAAGGGTAAATTAAAGCTATGTTAACAATATTATTGCAACATTATAAATATAAGTTAAAATAAAGGTTGGACATTTAAAAATTCTTAAGGTACTCTGTAACATTTAACTTCAGCAAGACTACAAATTTGTTTATGAAAATAAAATAATAAATAAGTTAACGCAACAAAAAACAAATAAATTTTATTGAATTATGACTAGGATTTCCATTTTTCTATCTGTAAATAAAACATATAAATTTGCAACAAATCATTTAAGTTGGCAATATTTACGAATTGGATTTTGGTTTAGTTGCTGTGTATGTGTTGGTATAGATTGCCCTGATTGCCCAAATT
The DNA here is from genome assembly GCA_035044725.1 of Scaptomyza caliginosa. Classification (NCBI taxonomy): domain Eukaryota; kingdom Metazoa; phylum Arthropoda; class Insecta; order Diptera; family Drosophilidae; genus Scaptomyza; species Scaptomyza caliginosa. The sequence goes on from JAWNNR010000396.1 coordinate 98,162, forward strand.
AAGATATATGCGAACCAAGTGCATTTGATTATTATTAAGTGCCTATTGTCTTTTTATTTATACTCAATTTCTTAATATATGTGTGTTGGTGAATGGAAGGGAAATTGAATAACTAAATAAACTTTTATTTACTAAGAATTTTTTTGTGATTTTATTAAGTGCAATAGATTGCACAAAAGTATAGCAGCAATAATTTTCTTCTTTTTTATCAGTATTGACAGTTTACATTTGCATTTTAATTGCGGTGGAGAAGCTGCATTCCATTTGGGTTAAATTGTAAATTGTTCGACTTGTTGAAATTGGCATTTATCTTTTGAAAACATTGTAGGCAACTGGTAGTTTAAAATTGCAATTGTTAACATTGATTGACTTTGCTAATGGCTTGTCCTGATAACGTTTATGAAGTTCATTTAGTCTTACAACTGAACAACTTAAGATAAAAGGCTTTTGAGCCAGACTGAATCGGAATTATGGAATGAGTCCAACAAATGTTGCAAACTGGTTTTTATTAGTAGTCGGAAAATTGTATAAATGGAAGATAATAATTCGTTTTAATTTTTTAAACTTGTGATACAAATCTTACTTGTAAGAAATGCAACATTTATAAAAGAGTGAAGCGTCAAGCGACAAACAATTTCTAGACACTTACCTGTCAGGATACTTTTCGGCATTGCATATAATTATGCAATGGGCACAACAAGTGGCTTATTAATGCGAAAAATATTTGCGTAAATTTTAGTACAAATAGAATAAGTAAAAAAAAAGAATTGTTACCTCAGATAAAGACTGAAAACAAGTGGCGCTGAGTTTTCCAAGCTTTTCACACCATTTTCATTGCACAAAAGAGGACAAAAAGCATTCGCAAGTAATACTACTTAAGGAATCTAGGCATGAGGATAGGAAAATTAACAAGAGGCCTGCGGCAGTGAGAAACCAGTGAGACATAGAGCAAAGTAAAGGAGAGCTCGGAGAGTTTTGGACCAAAGAAAAGAAACGCTTATATATATTATGAATAATTTTACACAATTTCCCTTTTACGCGTAGCTGCTAACTCTTGCTTTTGTCCCCAATGTTCCGCGCCATTTCCCTCTACCCTTCTCCAAAAGTGCTGCCGTACACTTCCAGCTCCTATTTCCCATCCGCTTTATTTGCTGGTTTAGTAGTAGAAGTGGTTTCCTCTTTTTATAGTCGCTGCGATGTCGTAAATAGCGGAAAATTCAATTAAAAAGCTTCAGCCACTAGAAAAATATCGTCGCCATGGCTATGACTATGACATAGGTACTGTCCAGGATATGCTGCTTCTGCTTCTGCCTCTGCTACTCATCCTTCTACTTCTTGCTCCACTAGACTCAACGACAGAGCTCACACAACTAACTACTCAATGGGAGTGGGTGGAGGGGAGAAAGAACTGTCGCTATTGCTAGTTGACGCCAGCCTAACAGCTGGGGCGATTTTTTTCTCTCATTCATTCCCTTTCTCATTCTTGTCCTCACCGGTTAAGGCTTCAGTTGAGCAATCACGTGACAGGTTTGTCAGGCTTTTGCTGAAAAACAAACCGAGCCTGCCAACATCTAGTCCTAGTCCTCATCGTTCACACCGACAACAACTAAACCAGACTTGAAAAAAAATAAAATTGTAAAAGGAAATCGTGAAAAATTCTGTCGTACGTATGTTTTTTTCAGTTCAGTTTTGGTTTTCGTTGTTTAATTTTACGGTTTTTGCTTTCTGTGCATTTTCGCCCTTGGTGCGGCAATCTGATTGGTAGAGCCATTGTTGGTATTATAGTTAACTCGCCGATTGGCAAAGATTATACCATGAATATCAATTATGAAAAAAATATCCACAAAAAGTTAATGAAGATTGAATTTCATTAGCAGTAAGTTAAGATTTCTTCCCATCTCTCTCTCCATGGCGATTTGCAACGAATTAATTTCTTCGTGGCAAACATCATGAACCGCTCGATTCACTCCTGCAAATAACAAAACAGACGAAGGCATAGCAACCTCAAAAACCCCTGCCACTATCACAAGTCCTACCCACTTCAACCAGCTTACCCTCTCGTCTATGCAACACTACTCGGACTCGGCTTCCAATTGACTGTTTGTTTGTTTGTTTTTTGAAGGCATTCGCCACTAGGCCGCTGTCTACAGCTACATAGAGTTTGAACCGACCGACGACTGTGTGATAGACATGCTTTTGCGCTTTTCTTACTTGTAATTGACAGATTTTTCCAGCGTAATGGCAGAAAAACTGGTAACGACTTGACCAGTTCAAACCCAAAGTTCCTCTTCCCTTTTACCCACTGCTTCAACGACACGTTCATGCAAAACCTTTGGCCGAGCGTAAACAATGAACAATGGATTTGATTGAAGACCTGACCAAATGGATATAATTGTTAAGTGATGAAGTTTGTTATGCGTCAAGCATTTAAACTTTGTTAGGTCGTGATACACCATTAATATATTTATATAAACTCTAGACAATTTTAATTTAAATTGTTCAATGCATTTGCTATTCATTTCCTGATTATATCGGATAGTAAAACCCATGAAAATGTTTTGAAATCAGGGTATAGTAAATGCTTTAGTTTCTCGTTTAGATAATTTAAAAGTTTATTGTGTAGTCGGCTATAGCCGGCTCTGTTTTCAACTTTCAACTCGTCATTGTTTGTGTTGCCAGACGCCGTCTGCGTTTGATTTGTTGGCACCGACTTTGCCCCGATATATGAATATTAATAGACACATCGGCCTCAGGTCTTGATCTCGTTCTCCTTATGCTTCTTTCATTCCTCTCTTCGTCTGTGGACGCTGCCTCCGGCTCTGCCAGTGCTCCTGACTCAGTCTCATTCGCAGCCTTAGACCTTCGAAGCGGCTGGAGTAATGGCAATATTTATTTTCCATTTTGCTAACTTTGATTTCACACTGAGACTAACAAATATACACCAACCCACACACACATATGTATGTGTGGTGGTTTCACACGCACACTGTCCAGAGTTGATTCATTTTGTGCCCTTTCCTTGGAGCTTGTCGCCAGCTCAACGCTGTCTTTTGCTTTGCCAATTTTTCACTTTAGTGCATAAATATTTATTGCAACTCAATTTCGCAGGCAATAGAAATGCCATTTGCACCATTAATTCAATGCAACACCTGCCAGCGACGACTTGGCTCTGACTTTTCTTCTATATATTTTTTTTTTCGATTTCTTTTTGTTGCCAACACTTTTCACACTCATGCTCTACACCTTTGGACCCCACACACAGACACGGCCAGAGGATGCGAAAGCATATTTCTGGCTATGGAGTTTGAAAAATGAAGTCATACTAAAAATTTTTGTGTGTTTATAAAGGTTTCAATATGTACCACGCTATAATACTGCAACACGGCTTTTCGCTTATAGCCACTCTTCGTTGTTGTTGTTGTTGCTGTATTTCATTCATGGTCTTTATCGTTTGTGGCAACAGCTGTTGCCTGAATTATGCTAAAAATTGCGCCGCAGCCAACGAAACGAACGCCATCAACTCACTCCATTCTATCCTCATTATTGTGAACGACCAGGCCATCTATTTTAGTTATTTTTAAGTGATTTTTAATAAAGTTGGCCCTAGTTAAAAGAGAAATAAAAAAATATCCGAAACCCAAAAACCTCAAACGCAACCGCAAGTGTAAAGTGTGAAAAGTAAAGTGTGTGCGATGGTCAGTTTTATGATTATGGCAAAGTTTTATGGACGTGCTTGTTATAGCATATTGAACAATTTAAGTGTGTGTGTGTGTGAAGGCTGTGTTAAATTCCATTTATTAAACACTTCACCAAGGTTTTTGAATGCAAGTTGTTGATTTAATTACAATAATTTGGTGGTTGAGTTGCATGGCCGCAAAACAATGCCGCTTGACTGCAACTTGCAACACGCTGACAAAGCGGACACCTAATAGTATTAAGCCTGGCAAGTTATCATTTTCACTTGAAATTTAATTTCTTTTCACATTGAAAACAGATAATTTAGTATATAATTCGAAACAAAAAAAAACTAAAAATATATTAATAAAATAACTTTCCAGAACGTTAAAAATACATAGTTTTTATCGTTTCCCCTTTGGCCTTTTTGTGCTTCGAGGGGTTTAGTTCTTCATCAATTTAATATGGCTGCTAAACGACTTTCAAGGCAGTTCTCTGCCAAATCATAATATTTAACCGCTTCGTCTTTTGGTAGCTGGGGCCATTCCAGAATCGCAAACTTTCTCAGTTCTTTAGTTTCACGCGAAGTGAGCCGTTCTCGTCCAGAAACTTCCAAAGTCATTAAGCGCAGATCGCTAATGAAATTCTCCATGGGCTCGGGAGTCGCAATAAGTTCAAGCATCATCTTTCGATTGATGTCATTCTGAGTGATTCTTTCAGTTTTGTTCCAATTAAAGAAACTCTTAATGTAATTCCATATAAAATTCATTTTGTTTAAAATATGGAAAAATTTCAGCTTTTTTGTTAACAGAATTTAAAATTTACTTTACTTGCGTTATACTTGTTAAAACTAAAACTGTTTTGGTAGACTGATTTCGTTTGGTGTTAAGCTAAGTTCGTTTCATAGTTAAGCCTACTGTGATGGCATAATTTATAGTGGTAAAGTTATGATACTAACAAAATGAAATCTAAAGGGGAATATCTAACATTTGCCTTGCGTTGAAAGGAGGTTGCAAGCCAAGTTTAGCTAAAAATTAAGCTAGCTCTAAGCCATATTTAAGGCCACATACAAGATGAATCCACAACTAGTGAGCTTTCACTCAACTGTAAAAGTGAATTTGTCAAATCTGCAGGGGTGACATTGGAGACTATTCACTTTTATCGCTCATGGCTTCAAACTGTAATAAATGTGTATGTGTATGAAGGAGAGGTAGAATATAGGGGTTGGTTATAGCAAATATGCTATGAAGGTCTAACAGATTTTAAGTATAACTTTTATAAGACTCATATAGCAGTTTTTTTTATAACAGTCATTCGAAAATGCTGTATAACATATGTGTTATATTAACTGTGCTACCATCCCTTACAAAACCCAAATACATAGTGTTATATATTGTTTTTATTTAAAATGAAAGGCAATGCGCTGTTATAGCTACTGCTCTAAAAGCTTAAATAAAGGCATAAAAAGCTTTTGTACAGCTTAAACTCTCCAAATGAGAAAAGAGCTTTTAATGTTTGCAGAAACCAACTTTATATGAATTTCTATGTTTTTTTAGAAAACGTTTTGCAATAAGTTTATTGATATGCTATAAAAACCACGCTCAATGTTAAATAAACATCTTATATTGCAAAGATATAAAAGACTTGTGTTACAAAGAATTACATGAACACCTACATATTTGCTTAAATAAATGGTAAGGACATAAATCACCTTTACAAAAATGCTATTCATATTTTATACCAAAAAGGTTTATTTAGCTGACTGTGAACGTTTACTGCAATAAAAGTTCACTCTAAGACAAACTATCGGAAAAACTAAAAAAAAATCTATAAAAAACATAAATTTATCATTGAAATGTTCGTAAATAAATCAAGCAATTCCACTTATTTTATAATATATCAAATCCCGGTTGATGAAATTAAATCAGTGCTTGATAAATTGTCTAAAAAAATGCAAAAAAAATATTTAAAGCAACTATTATTAAAAAAAAAGAAACAACATTGACAACAGTAGCAAAAAACACGACTGACTTTTAAAATCCGCTCAAATTTAATTTAAAAACTGGCACACACACTCACATACACACACAAAACAAATAAACAAACACACAAATAAACCTCAATCAATTGAGCACAGACAAATAAGCCTCGGATGCAGCAACAACAGTTGTTATCTGCACACAATACAAAAAAAAAAACAAAAAAATGTATACAAATATAAAACGAAACTTTGTCTATAAAAATGCCAACAAATAACAAAAACTAGTCGAATGCACGGAATAAAAGGTTTTTGTTTTAAAAAACAAGGTTGAGAAAAAAATGCCAATTTAAAAAATATATATTTTCTAAAATGTGTTACAGTACACACATACTACATGATAGTAGTTGGAAATTTGTGGCAAGCGGTTTGTTAAAGCTTTTTAACTACATTGTGGGACTTACATGATTACCATATACATAACGGAGATTGTATACTATTAAATTTTAGCGTAAAACAGTTATTTTTCGTACCTTAATATTATACAATATGTAAACTATTTTTTTATAGATTATTTTGTAGATATGATTTGATGTATTCTGTTTTTGAAATCTCCCCACTACTACAGGTTTAATTAACAAATTTTAGAGACCTTAATGTAAGGTTGTCAAAATTAAGGCTTTGTTATTTAGGTACAGAAATATTTCTGCATTCGACACTTGCAGTTTTTCTTAATGACAAATAAACAAATATATAAAATTCTCTGCCTTTAGCTAATAATTTATTGCTGCACTTGCTACTGTGCCTTATGTGTTGAATAAAAACAAACTAAAAGAAATTTTACGCACACACACATCTATAAACATTCATGTACACAGAAAAACACACACACACAACAAGAATGAAAATATGTGTTTTGGATAACATTGAGGCAAGGTATTTGCGAACCTCAACAGTTTACTACCAGTTCTGTGTGTGTGTGTAAAAAAGGGTGGTGTGGAGTGGAGGTAGGGTGTTTTTTTTCGGTATGGAGGCCAGGCAAATCTGCACAAAATTCAACATAAATGAAATGTGTTTGCGTGCCGCATCAGCTGCACATGTGTTAGTGTCTATGTCTGTGTGTGTTAGTGTGTCAACTACAAAAACCGCAAGTGCACACACACACACACACAAACACACACAGAGTCAGTGAGGCACATGCCAAAGCCTGCACAACAGCAGCGTGTAGCAAGAAATTTAAAAAGCTAGGAAACTGCCCAAGATCGACGAGTGAATACGCTTAGATAACTTTAGTAGGATTGAGTTACGTCTAAAAACCAAGAATTATATATAGGTATGAGCAATTCTTAAATAAAAAAACTTAACTTATTATAACTCTTTTTAAATCCTAGCCAAAGTTGTTTAATGCATTCCATAACATAAAATAAGAGACCCATTTTTAGGTCATCTGCAATTGAATATCATTATTATTGTTTTAGCTATTAAAGCTTTCTGTTCAATTTTATTTGTAACCAATTGAATTGCATATTTGTGTAGACCATTTGGCTTGACACTGGCAAAATGTCACATGCAACAATTTCCTGAGCGCATTTTAAAGACGCTTTTTATGCCCCGCCATTTTGTGAGTGAGTGCCAACGAGTGCATGTCTGTTTGTGTGTGTGTGTGTGTGTGTGCAAACATTACACGCAAGTCAAATAAAATTTTGCTCCACACACAAACACACACACACATATACATAACGCAAGAGAGCTTAAAAGTGCGCTATGCTGTGCCTATGCGGGCGCCTTTAACTTTGCGAAAGCAAAGTCAATGACAAAGGAGTGGTAGAAAACCAGGAAGGAGCAAGGAGCAGGGAGCAGTGGGTAGGCGGGGTTATACGTAATGCTTTGAGTAACTTTAAGCAACAAATTAAATGAACGCCAAATGTCAAAAATGTTGCGACAACTGTTAAAAAAGAGAAATGGAGAGTGTAAGGATGCAGGATAGCTGGGAGTACAGAAAATAGCTTGCACTTGACATGTGAGCAAACAGTGCGTAATTCTTGCAAGTAACTTCTACGAATATATTTATATATATATTTATGCGACTGTAACTAGTTTTCTACATATGTGTGCGTATGCTTCGTATAAGTGTTGTCATGCATTTTGTATAAAGACCCTAGCTTAAAATGCCTTTTGAGCATGCTGCCAGGATTACGACTTGGCTTTCATGGCACCTTTTTGCACCAACTACATATGCATGAGTGTACATACACACATACATACATATGTATGTATGAGCATGTTTGTAAGGATTCGAGCAGATTGCGAATATAATTACAGTTGCGTAGATACAGCAACAAATGTAGAGTTGGCTAGGCTTATAGCTCAGCAGTAACTGAGTCAATTACAAAAGAGAATAATATTTGTTATGCCATGAATTAGAAATGAAATCGTTAATTTAATTTTAGATATCTATACAAAACTAACATTTTAAAATAAAGAAAAAACAAAAGCAAGAACAAGCTAAGCATTCATTCTGCGTTCTCAATCTCAACCAAAGGATTTTAGTTTTTGGTTTTTTAATTTCGATTTATTTCTAAGTTTAAACTATGTTGTAGTAGGCTTTACTTTGATACGAGCTCGCTTGGCTCAACAAGAGAAAAAAACATATTTTCTCAAGCGTAAATGTTATTTTAATATATGTCGATGTTCAAATGTATCTGAAAAATTCAATCACAATATGTTGCTTGTATATTTTAAATATATTTTAATACATATTTGCTAGCTTTAAAAGTTTCTGTACAAAAATTGCCTACTTCGCGTGAAATGAAAATATTGAAAACGTTTTTCAGTTTCAATATGGTCCCAGCAACCAGAGGACGTATCGTTAATCTTTATTCCCCTCGATTTCTCCTAACCAGCTCGTTAGTCCTATGAGGTCCTCAAGGTTCTAAGTGTTTTCAAATAAGTAAAACTAGTTCACTGTGTTCCTGCAACTTACCGTTTTTAGCTTGACTTGAAATTCCTTGCTACCTTGTATATAAGGCACACAATTAGCAAATCAGTTTAACAAAGAAACACAAAATGTTTTAATTAATTTATCGCTAATTTAATTCTCACAACAATTGCGATTGCAGTTAAGGGCACGAAGAGCAACAGTCAACACAATTAGGCCTAATAGTTTATATGGCCGCAAGCCACAAACAGCTTAAAAGCCCATTAAATTTAATGACGTGAGGAGGAAGTCCAGCCACTAATCGGAAGTAGACCGGTGCCAAATGTGAAACGGAAACATTTGTGTAACAATACAATAGAAGCATATATGCATGTATATGCAAACTACAGTGTTGCCTAACCTATGATAGACGCGAGCCAGGTCAACTGGCAAATGACCTATTTTAAAACTCACAGCACGTATACGCAGCGTTAACTTACAGACAATAACAAAAAAAAAACGACTTCAAAAACGAAAACAGACAGCAGAAGGCCCGAACTAATGTGGACCCCCACCTCCCACACACACACACACCCATACACATTTGCATGTCGACATTGTAGCTGCTCCATTGAACATAATGAACAGACGTCTACCCCTTTTATTCCTCTCTTATACACTGGTACACGCCATCAACTCTTTGTCTCTGTCTCTGCAAATGCTTCGCATATGAAATGATAGTGAAATTGTTTCTTTTTCCTTTTTGCTTATATTTTGTGCCACCATCAAGCACTCGCACTCGCAAATGAACACGATACTTACACAGACAGATAAAACACAAACGTAAACAGAGATTGCAGGTGGGCAAATGATAAATGTGGTACAGTGGGCCCATTCATAGTCTTTTTTCTATTCATTCATCAGCATTTTTTTGCAAAGACGTAACACTAACTTTACTTTATACCAGGTTCAAAACATTAACAGAATACGCATTATTAAGCTTTAATTGACGATATAAAAAATAGTTACTTAGATAGTGAATCCGTACAGCTACTCGGCCACAACGTTTCTCTTACATCCTGGCCAATTAAAGACAAGGGAATGGGAATATCTTTCCGGGTATCAAGCGGATCCCAAACAAGGGGCGCTCGGAAAGCAGTTAAATTCAAATAAATGAACTTAATTGAAGCAGATTAACTCAGCAGCCGAAGGCAGTAGACAGTAGAGCATGCAACATGATGCATTACCGCTGGGGGTGGATGAGTTGGTTGAAGTGGACGGAGTGGAAGGAGTGGAAGCAGCAGACAGCAATGTGCCCTGATTTTACATCCGTTGCCATATCCGTCGTCTTTCCTTCCTGTTTAACTGTCAAGTTTTGTTTTGTTTGTGTTTTGAGTTTTAGTTGCGTTGCGCTTTTCATTTTCATTTGCATTTCAATATAAAAGTTACTAAATTTATTTCTGATGCATATTTACTGGCGTGTGGTGCAGCCTGTAAGCTAAAGTTAAAGTGTGCGTGTCGAAATTGAGGTTAATCGTGCTTGGCCTCAGCTGCTCTGAATCTCCCCCTTTCAACTCCTGCGTGTAAGCGCTCTCGTGCTCTACTGATTAATGTGCTGCGATTTTATTTTCCACTTAACCAACTAAAATAACAACAGCTTGCACCTATATAAATTTAAAGCATGTTCATTTTATAACTGCAAAATTCTTTTTATTACCCTCATTTTTAGCTGCCAATATTGATAGTTAACAATTAAAAAACACTTTCGAGACCAGTGTTGTAACTATAAGCCTTTAGGTCAATTAATTTGCAAAGGATACTTCCAAGTCGGGTACATCCAGCTAAGACATAGTTCCTTATTGTTTGAAAAATGTTGCGCTTGTATTAATTAAAATTCTTACCACTGGACTACAAATATCGTGTTTATATTAAAAAGTGTTATTTCCCAAGCACACATACTAACACACAAACACAAGTATAGGCACCAACATGCACTCTAGAAAGATTTTTTTCTGGCAGGTGAGTGAAATGAAATACCTAAGATGAGGAGCATGAGTTAAAGGTCTAAACAACTTAAGGGAAACACGCCGAGTCTTAATAGAAATATCTGCAAGTGGCGCATGCCTATTAAATATTAATTACAATTTGTTTATTTAAAATTTTGTGCAGTGCAGTTAAAAAAAAACTATAATAATCTTTAAACCAAAAAATTTGAAAATTAATCACATAATATATTGTGCATGCAAAGTATATTCACAAAATTAAAAAATGGTTGTTATTAAATAAAATCAAAAGAAATAATCAATAGTCTTAGGCTTATCTGTGACACAAACCATCAAGCTTGAAAGCCTAGGAGTTTAAAAAGCTCATGTAACATGAAAGCCGTGTGAAGCTTCTGCAAGCTTTTTAGAAAGCAAAAGCTATGTTCAAAAGCTAACGAATTGAAAAGCTCAGTTGGTGTGGACAAAGGATGCAACAGAAACAAAGCTTTAAAAGCTGTTTAAATAAGTGAAAGATTACAAATATTCCACTACTCCCTTGTAAGCATTTCGAAATAAGATTGTATTCCTACAACTGAGAGTATAAAAATATTTGTTTTAATTAAAACAACCAACAGCAGGAAAGTAGAAAGATACTCTTAAATATATGGATATAAATGTATTTAAGCTAAATATGAACAAATGCTTTAATAGAAACCCACAATTAAATTCAATGTAACATTTGCTTTAAGTTCGTACGAATATTTAAATATCCAACAGCTTAAATTCACACAACATAAAAGTGGAAAGAGAGCTGAAATTAAATTCAAATTTGCATTGCAATGCCAAAAACACTAGCTGTCAAAATTTCTGCTCGCATTGGGGAACAATAAAAGCTGACAACAACGGCAACAGCAACGACAACGACAACGATCGAGCGAGCGAATTGCAAAAAGTTGTCATTTCTGCTGCTGCCGCTGCTGCTGCTGCTGCTGCAGTTGTTGTAACTTCGGCTATTGAGGCCAAACTGAAAGCGCTGTACTTGAAGTTGAATTGGAAATGAATTCAGTGGTGTTGGGTTAGAGTTAGTAGAAGGAAAGGGTAGAAATGCCAAAAAAAAGCTCACCCAACACGAAAAGTGAAACTGACAAAAGCAGAAAAGTTTTATGGTGTTGTTGTTGTTGTTCGTGTTGTTGTTGACAGTTGTGCGCGACGCAATGGCGACAGACAGTTCAAGGTCGTCTCAGAGCAAAAGGGTTATAGCTTTAAGATTGTGGTTTCACTTGAAGCCCTAATTAAATCAAGCTTGCACAAAATAATTAAGGTGGGTGGCGAAGTAAGGTTAAACAGTTTAGTGACCCCTGTGAGTTGAACAATCTGGCTAGCGATAGCTATAAACGTGATTAGCAAGCATCCCGTCCAATAAGTGTCAGTTTCAGCAGTTACGAAAGCAGCAAATGTTTCATGGGATTAAAAGTTCTTAGAGCAGCCAGCCACATTTTGTGGCATAGTTAACAATTGACGTCACACCCACACCACACAAATATAGTCTTTAGCATAGTTAACCTTAATTACAGCTGACAGGTGTTGTCCTCAAAACGAAGACTTTAAGAAAATCACAAAGCCTTGTATGTTTTTCCAATAACTATACCCATTTTAAGTAGTTTCAGATCTGCATATCGCAAAAAATATAATTAATTGATTGTGTTTTTGACACATTTCTTAACGATGAATTTTCCCTTTAAGTATTCAGCAAGAAAAATAAATTAATAGTTAATAAAACTTAAAACAAGTAATATATTCTTGACAAAGTCCTTAACATCCATATAGGTAAGTGTATATGTGTATACGTAAACTTAAACTCATGTTATTCTAAGTAAACCAATGTTGTGCATAATATTTCGATGGGTTTTTCTATTGCTTTCCCCAAGTCTCTCTCTATCTCTCTCTTAACGATTGAACTAAAATTCAATGAATGTCACTTGACTCGTCTCAATTGGCTTTCCATCATCATAAACTGAGCTTCAGCTTCTTAGCGACTCTTTCATTCTATCTCATGCAATATCATTTGCAAAAGGAGCTCATCATGATAGCTGATTATGCGCTTACATCCGGCCAGCGAGGAAAAGGTGGAACGGCTGGGTTGGGTGGTAGGCTCGTGGTTCTTTTATGTCCACATTATTAACCCGAAATGTATGCATTATGTTTTGGTGTAAGTATGCTTTGTGTGTATTTTCATTACCAACACGCGTGCAATTATTAATATTTTATGCACTCTTGCCACGGAGACAGACTGAGACGCAACATTGACTCGACATCAGACACATGAACACAATGGAAGCAGCAAGAGCCAGCAAAATGCTGTAGACGGGAAGTGAAGCGACAACTTTTCAGCTTCTAAGCAAGCCCACGCTCCAAGCAGCCAGAAAGGTAAACAGACGTTAAATGCGGAAAATAAAACAACAACAGTAACTGCAAAAAAAAGAAAAAAAAAACAGGAAAGACAAAGAGGAAAGTTCGGGTTGGAAATTGCGAGAGACGTGCAAGAAATTATTACAAGTAACATTTATTTTTATTAAAGCCCATGCAGGACACGAACAGGCACAGACACAGCTTGGGTCCTGCCAGCCAGTCGAGCCAGGCAGTCGAGCCAGCCAGGACGTCATACAAAGTGATCTCATAATCATCCTTGGTGCGTTTGGCTTGGCAGCTTTGCCAAACAAGAAACATAATTTTTACAAAAGGCTTCACGCTTCCCCTCCTTTCTACTCTCTCTCACTTGCTTGATGTTGCAGTACCGTTAGACATTGTTGCTGTTTAAGCGCGTGTCTTTTGTGTGTATGTGTGTGTGTGTGTGTGATTGTGTGTGCAGATTAAATGCTTGTCGTATGCTTTGGCATAGCATAGCATAGATATTCTTTAGGGTATTGGTTGCGATGGGTCCTAAAGGTGACTATATGAAAACAAAACGCTTAAAACCCCACCACAGAAACGAACAATAAAATGAAGACAACCAACGGTTTATTAGCGATTGTAGCTGCATTTCTTGCCCTGGCCTTGCCAACTTCCTATTCTCTTTCTCTTTCTAATAACTTTGGCATTCGTATTTGTTTCGGTCAAATGCACAGAGATGTTTACTTGGAGTATGTTATGATTAATGAGTAACTTAGGATTACTTTTTAAAGAATAAGATTGAAATCATTTGTTGTTATTTGCAATTTAAATTTTATTTAAATTAATGTCAATCAACAAAGATACCTTAAAGGAAATTTTTCCTGCCTTCGGTATTAGAGCATAAAATAAAGAAGCTTAACGATTTGTTACACAATTTAAGTAAAATCAACTAAATCTTGCTGGGCCTTTTGCAATCATTGATATTGCATAATAGTGCTTCCTGTTGTTGCTGCGTTATGCATAAGAAACTAATCAAATAATTAAAGTCCTTTTTGTTGCTTTAATACTACGCATTGTCACTGACAGTTGAATTTCAAATTTAAAACTCTTTAGAAGGCATTAACCGAAAATGTGCGCATCAAATTTGCATTTGAGCGGCGTCTGGTTTAATAATTGCATCAGCATCGGAAGCCACGTTGAGGCTATTATGCTGCTTGGTAAAAGCTTAAGTAATTAGAAGTCGATTAAAGGCCAAGATGTTGGCCAACGAGGCAGCAGGCAAGAGGATGCTGCAGAACGCAGGAACGCAAACTTGCCAACAAGTCCAAAAACATTTCATGCGCATTCAAATGCAAAGGACCTAAACTAATGCCAGAGTAGTTACACAAGAAAGAGTAAACTGCTCCAGTGGGTTGGCCAGCATCGGAAGAAGCAGCAGTGGAAAGTGGAAAGTGAACAGTGAACAGAGAGCAGAGAATGCTGCTGTTCCAAGTTCAGTTCATGCAAAATGCAGAATGCAAAAATTCTGGCAATTAAAAAAATACGACAACAACAACGTGGATTGTGGTGGGGGGAGAGGGCGTGGGGGCGCGGGTGCGCGGCGGCGTCAAGTACAAATGGGCAAAAGCTGTTGACAGCTGGCATCTGGTAGCAGGACACACACACACACACGCACACACTCTCACACACACACAACTTGAAACCGCAAAGCAGCCGCAGGCGCTGCAACAATTAGCCAAACCCCGCTAACCGCTTTCAGCCTCCTTTCCCCTCTGTTAACCCACACTAGACCAAAAAAAATAAGCCAAGTACCACTGTGTGTGTGCACACACACACACGATAAGTGTGTGCGTGTGTGTTGGTTTAGGCCACGACAAATTGCGCACAATTTGTGCCTAATTTTGTTTTTGTTTTTGTTCTTGCCAACATTTGTGTCGCTCTCTTTTTCAATTTTTTCCCTATTTGTTCATGTTGATTTTTAATTGTTGCTGTTTTAATTGTGCTTTAAAAACTATTAACGCAACAGTTTTTATACGCCAAGCGTTACAGGTTTACTTTTTAATGATTCTTCTCAAACTTTTCCTTTTTTCTTTTTTTTTACTTTTCCGTTTGGTTTACTTATTTGATAAACAAATTGTCTCCCAAAAAAGAAAAGTCACAAGAAAAAAAACAAAAATCTGGCCAATAAATATACATATATGCTTTTGTGTAGTATACCCTTTTAATTCATATGACTTGGAATAAAATGTTCTTGTTTTTAGTATTGCTATAAAATATTCAAGTTTATATCCAATAAATAGAAAGCAATTGTTTTAGTTACCAAAATAAATCATACAATCAAAAGTCACTAAAAAATAAACAAAAATCTGGCCAATAAATAAATGGTAGATAAATGCTTTTGTTTAAAATACCCTTTTAATTCATATGACTTGGAATAAAATGTTCTTGTTTTTAGTATTGCTATAAAATATTCAAGTTTATAAGGAATCAAATAAATGAAAGCAATTGTTTTAGTTACCAAAATAAATCATACAATCAAAAGTCACTAAAAAATAAACAAAAATCTGGCCAATAGATATTCATACTGGTAGATATATGCTTTTGTGTAAAATACCCTTTTAATTCATATGACTTGGAATAAAATGTTCTTGTTTTTAGTATTGCTATAAAATATTCAAGTTTATAAGGAATCCCATAAATGAAAGCAATTGTTTAAGTTACCAAAATAAATCATACAATCAAACTACCCCAAATATTAGGCACTTGGCTTGGTTGTCAAATTCAATAGAATTTCTTTACAAAATAAAAAAAAAAGACAAGCTTTAAAGGAAAATTTGAAAATATTGCTTGAGGAGAACTTTTTGGAAAATTAAAATGCTTTTAGTAAAACCGCAAGCCAATCAAATAAATAGACAAACAAACAAAAGCAAAAATACTAAATGAATTTAACTTTCTGTTAACAAGAACAACAACAAAGAAACTAAATTGTCTAAAAAACCCCAACAAATAGCCGTGGGCGTCTGCCAATAGTAGTGAAGTAAAAGGTCGAATCAGAAACTTCCACCAAAATGTTGTTGACTTAACGCAAATAGTACAAAGAATTTAGCAAATGGGACGAGGTTCGATTTTGCTAAGGTTTCCCGAGGCATTCTCTTTGACCTTTGAGCAAGTTTCACAGCCATTAATTTTATTTAATTGAATTTATGAATAATACCAATTAAAATATATATGTATCCTACGACTAGGTTATGTGGCTTAGTATGTCACTCGCCTGTAAAACTGCCTTACGAGAAGCTCAGGAAAATCAATCCTTTGTATGTATGGGCATGTGTGTATCTGACAGCAACTAGCATCAAATTGACAAACGTCATTCAATCAAATAGTTTGAGTACAGAAACTGCAAAACTGCCTTTGCTTCAGAGACTGTCTCTGCCAGTTGCAGGTGGTGGTCTCGTTAACCCATACACACACACACACACACACACACAGCTTACTAAACGCATCTACATAACAATATACATTTGTAGATACAACACTGGATTGGGATTGTTATTAAGCAGCGAACTGTTAAGTGTATTAAAATCTAGAAAAACATGGCACATTAAGCATTTTTCATACACAAAACAAACCAAACTAAAAGAATTCTTAAAGCTTTAAGTGTATACACACACAAAAGCCCAACGACAACATATTTTTTACAATCTCCAGCTACAGTTTTATTATTGTCTTCGATTAAACCGCTAGATAGCATTGTATTTTTGTTGTGTGTGTATTGCTGGCCACAAATTGTCACATAGCTTAAATGACTTATGAAATTTATGATTAAACAAGTTGTCGCTGGATTTAGCCAAGCATTTGGCCATGCCATGGCCATAGCTATCGTTGGCGATAGCTATCGATACCGACCAGTTGTCAGCTAAGGATAAACTGTTAAATGGTTTCGCGTCCCGTTTGGCTTAAGAAGCTAAAATCGATTTCATAGCGAGTCGCTCGAGAGGAAACAGCAATCTGTATAAGTATGTGTGTTGCTGCTTTACAACTTTCTAAGCCGAAAATTATGTGCAGTAAGCAACGCTAGAAACTTGGCGTCTGCTACCAGCTTCAACTTTGGCTCGCATCTCGCACCACCCAGTTTTGGTGTTAAGTTTTAGTTGAATGTTTTGGCCCAGTCGTGAGCTGGCCGAAAATTGCATTTCTATGCAAATGGCAAGCGGGCCGCAAACAGTCAATGACTTTGTCACGACTTTATAAGTAGTTGCCACCAAAGTAGTCAAAAAATAAGATTCAGTGGAGGGAGGGAGGGAGAATACGCAATTTGGTGACAGACAAACTTGGCTGATGATCAACAGTTAGGTAAAGTTGGTGCCACCGTTAGCTAAAGTGTGTGTGTGTGTGCTGAGCAGGTTTTGCGCGTAAAGCACAAAGCCAATCACCATTAGTGTAATCGCCTTTGGTATTATATATTATCGAGTTGAATTTGCCGTCGCCGTCGCCTCTAAGCCACTACTTGTCTCTGGCTGAAACGCATAAATTAAACGGGTCAAAGAGCGAACGCCGTGGTAGGTTCCATTTCCCATTTTCCATTTTCTCCATGTTCTTTTTTATTATCGGAGCTGTCTGGTAGCTGTTATGTTGACCACTTAAAAGGGCGTCAGCTTGTGGCTCTCTGCACAAATTGTCAGTTGTTTATTGACAACGTTAATAATGCGTTCATTGAGATAAACATTGGTTGGGCAAACATTGACTTCTGGTTCTATGAGCTAGACATTTGCCTTTACCATCTTAAACTATGAGCTTGGTATTAGGTTTGTCGCTTATATTTGAATTTTAAATTCATTTTTTTTTTGGCTTTATAATAATAAATCAGTTACTTAAGTGTATTATATTAAATATCACAAAATAGAAATATTAAATAAGATTTTAAAATTTATTTATTGATTTTTCATTAACTTATACTTTTAAATAATTTCTTTAAATGCAATTTCAAAACTATTTAAATATATAAGGCGGCAAATCTTCTTCCATTAGTGTTATAGTTATAGTAAGGGGTACTTTAGATAGAGTTAATAAAAAACTATAGATCTGAAATTGCCATATCCATGCCAATGTGCCAAAGATCATGCTCTGGCCAATGTGAAATGTCAGCAAAAGCTTTATTGCCATCAATTGCTCGTAATGCCACTAATACGTACATATTTTTATTTTCAGTTAGTAATTTAATATTTTTTTTATAGCATTTGTCGTGGTATTGCGTTGCCATTTAAAAATATTTGTATCGTTTCCAGAACCAGAACCAGAACCAACAACGAAAACTGCACTAAACAAAAAAAAAAAACCAAAACTTTTAAGTGTTTCCGAAATGGCGCGCAAATTTTTTGCCAACTGCAGTTTTGTCATTGAAATTTTTATGTTGAAAGTTTTTAGTTTTGGTCGTTACGCTTGTTTTTTTTTTTTGATCACAAAATGTTTGACGGTCTACTTATATTTCCAATCCCCTTTCTCTCTCTCTCTACAATAATGTTAAATATGTTTTGTGTATATTTTGTGTTAATGCGAATGACAAGTTTGAAGCTTATGGAGTTTAGCATTGAAAAGTCTGAATATAAATAGAAAAATTAAATAATGTTTTTTTTTGACTTAACTACTGTTGAATTTTGATTTAATTTGTGTACATTAATATTAACGTAATATTTGGCGACTATAGGAAATACCAGTGCAATATCATATATCAAGTTAATGAAAGAGTTTCTATTTTAAAGCATTTATTTTGGTTTACTTAAAGCAACAATGGTAGGTTGAAATTAACCAGGTTGTTTACCTAATGATTTAAACAAATATATCTTTAAATGCTTTTTCAAAACAGAAACCAGCAAAAACATTTACTAAAGTCACAAATTCTCACGGTAGTTTAATAATCTGTATTGAAAAAAAATTGGACAGAGAAAGGTTTTTGGCATAATCTAGTTGCAACAATGTGACAATCGCAGCCAAAGTCTGTGAAAAGTGTCAAAAAGTCATGTTACTGATTTTTGGTCGATTGAATGCACGGCACACAACAACAACAACAACAATAAAGTGTAAATTTTGGCATTCATTCATTATATCCACAACGTTACACGCCATGTGAACCATTGGGGTATTGGACCGAATTGCATCGAACCGGTCGAAGCGGGCCACAGAACGTAGCCGTGGCAAGCCGTGGGACCAAAAACACCAAGCAAACAATTTGGTTTTTAAATTTCGCAGGCATACATACCAAATTTTACCCAGTGGACGTGCGAACTCCACTCGACATTTGGCTTTTCAAACGGCGGACAGACAAACAAACACCACAGACAGAGAGAGAGAGAGAGAGAGAGAGAGAGTGAGACAGAGAGGGATAGACAAGGCAGGCAGATTTGTGAAGCAGCCTTACGGCGTTAAAGCTTGATGGCCTGCAACTCCCACTCCAATGCAAAGCTCCACGCCAATCCAAGCCCCTGTTAGCCCCCATCAAATTCACCACTTTGACACAATGAGGCCAGCAGCCAAAAGCAAAAGAACAGCATTTGCATCAGTGCAAAATAGTAAACCAGTAGTCGAGATGAAAGAGCAATGGTTCTGCCAACGAGTTTTTAACAATTGAATTTTTAATAGTTGCAAAAAGTGCAAAATAGTATACCTGTATTTCCCCACAAACTATACACCTTTCTGTCTTCCTGCCGCAGCATTTGCCATCAGATATCGATTGTTTTTCTCTTTTTCAGCCTCTTCCGCACTTATTCTAGCTGAATTGTGTTTGTCTTTCAAGTGAAGCTGTCTCGTAATAAAAAATGTAAATAATTTCTATATTATTTGCCTGATATGAAATATGAAAAATAAAATAAAGTCGGAATAAAAGGAAACAATAGATGACATATTTTAATGTAAAGTTCTTGTTGTTTTGTAAATATATTTATATTAATAGATAAAAAGTTCTAGTTGGTCAATGTTTTTCATGATCTAAATGATTTATGCGTTTTGAATAGATAAAAATAATAATATTAAACACATTTATTATACCTTGCCACCCAAGTATTATTACTAAGAACGTAAACATGTCAGTTTGTTCTTAAAGTTGAACTTGAATTAAACAAACATTTTTAACTGTTTGTGTGACAGACTCCAAGATTTGAATTTTGAATACATTTTTCAGCATTTAACTTTCATTAAACCAAAAAATATGCAATGTAAGTAAGATTTATAAGAAATTTAAGGGAAATCTTGATTTAAAGCTGGCAAATCTTACAAATTTTAACTCAGTATTATTCCACTTTTTACCTGCTCAACTGCGTTTTTAACTGAACGCCATTCTTATATGCACACACTCATACAAAAAAGCCTTGCTTTGGCTGTGCCACGCCCACAGTGGCAACGCCAACGCCTCTCTTTTAACAATCTAGTCATACACAGACCGCAGAGCAGTCGACATGGCTTAATGAAGTCGTTTTGTGTTTCGCTTTAACGGCAAAAGCAATAAATTCACTTTGTTTCCAGCACCCCGCTGCCCAAGCCAAGGTCCTCCTGTTGTGTAGTGCAAGTCAACGCAGGAGAAATTCTAGTTTTTTTTGTTGCATTGGCCTTGTCTGCCCAGGAGTAATGCGAATGCTCGGAATGCGGCAATGCAGCTGGAGGAATAGCGCCCAGTTGTCTAGGGGAAAGTGAAATTCCTGGGGCAACAGCAGCACACGCGCCAAGCAAACGCCTGGGCAAATACTTCATATGGTGATGTTAAGGGAATTTGGGTCGAATAGAAGCCAGACAGTATGTGAGAGGCAGACAGAGTTAGCGTGAGAGGATTTCAATACCAAGAACTTCAGCACTGAGCTCTGTGGCTCTGCTGTTGACGATTGTCGTGCGTTTGATTTGCACGGAAGTCACTTGAATTATTGTTGTCATTTTTGCGCAAGCGAATCGCATTTGAATTTAAAGAGTAGAAAGGCAGCCAAGCTTTAAGAAGAGCTTTAAGTTCTTTCAGTAAATTACTTTAGTATAACCTATCCAACAATTTTGATGTAAATAATAAATATTTTCAATGAATTTACAAAATAAATTGTTTAAAAATGATTATTCTCAAGCTTAAAATCCAATCCAGAACAGATATGTATAAAATATCACACCTTGCTTGTGTTTGTTTTTCTGCCCACTTATAACAAATCCCATTCAAAGTCAAAAGCACGTAAATGTATGCCATAAGTGAAACATATTTAAGGTTAGGTAAGCCAGACGACACGGCCAACAACACAAGACAGACAAGGTAGAGAAGACGCCCTCAAACAAATGTGCCAAAATTATATCGACAACTTTTTACATGTGTCTAACGGAAGCAATCAATACGACTGTGGCGCGAGGCGGCGCGAGGAGGCGAGACAAAGCTTTGATTTATAAGCTTTATTGAACGCCATCAGCGGCTGTTTTGTCGCTATCGTCGCCGCATGTGAAGTCATTAAAGTTGATTGCGCGGATAGAGCAACAAAAGTATCTATAGGAACAGGCTATCTAAGACCGATGAACACTTAAGACGCTTGCAGAATCATTTCGAAATAAAACAGAATTTGAGCTTTTATGCATAATAAGTTACAGCAGCAATCATGTTTTTAAATACATATAATATTTTTATTGAATTCAACAAATGTATTTGCAAAGTCAAAGTAATCTTTTCACGAGTATGAAAGAAAAGCAGGCTAACTTTCCTTGATTATTCTTGAAGACAGCTTACGCAAAAACCTTAACAAGTGAGTAACATTCTTGGGGCATTTAGCGATCAAGTTTGATACAAACTTCTTTTGCTTTAACTTTGCCAATAAACACTTATTCAAAGTTGAATTTATCAACTTTTGTTTGTCTGCCAAGGTGGAAATTCGCATATACATATTAAATTTAAATGAGAATGGCTGTTTTTCACTCCACATCAGTAGCATCGTCATCAGTATGAGCATTATCATCATTAGTCAGCATTTGCTGTCAGTTGCATTTACAAAAAAAATTATGAAAATGTTCCTTTTTAAAATGCCGTTGACACTTTTACTGAAATGCAAACATTTTTGCATGCGGCTGCTACTCATATACAGATAGGCAGACGGAGAGGCAATGTGTATGTGTGTGTGTGTATGGCAGGTTGGACTCAACTTATCAGTTGAGTGGCAAATGTGTGTTAAATGCATTTCTTGGACAAAATCTCAATTTTGTTTTTTTTACACCACAACTCAGTTGAGAAAACTCTGAATGAATATGTCAGTGGCTAACCTTCAAGTCCGGAAAAATCTAGCTGGGGTATTTGTTTTGAAGAAATATTTTATCATTATTTTAAATGCCAATGGTTTTAATATGCATCAACAATAAGAGATATACTCTTGTGAAACTCTTCGTTTTGGCTATCACAATTGGAAACCCTGACCTCCATTGAATCAATTTACTTTTCACAGTAGCTTAATTTATGTATATAACTTGCAATTTCTGTTCAAGCTAGTTGGCTTTTGAATATTTTATAATTTTTCCTTGTCAACGCAAAGCAATGAAAAATCTACAAAATTGCATTATAAATTCATGGCCCTGAACATCTAAGTCACAAAAATGACATGTGGCTATAATACTTTGTGAGGATGTGTTTTTGTACTCATTTTTTTGCCTTGGTTTTTGTATTATTATCTCTAATTGTTTTTTAGCGCTTAATGACAATGAGCGCTGTGTTGTGTCTTGTACAATTGTGAAGTGGATAAAAGTCAAAGGGTAGATTGTCAAACATGGCCAAAGTGGTATAGCCTAATGGCCTGTTGATGTTGCTTGTGGATGCTCTGAAGTTTGAGAGAACAAATTGTGGTTAAAAATAGTACTTAGCACTTAGAACCTAATAAAAGATTCTCTTAAGAGAAATGTTTAAGTGGTTAAAAGAACACCGAAATAAATGAAAAATTGCGTTAAAAGTATTTTGTAATGACTCTTAACAAAGTTTCAGTTTGTAAGTATTAGATAGAAAAAATTCTGTGTGTAACTTGATAAGACGTTGCATTCATAGGATATGTTAGCTCAGGCAAATTTCTTAAATTTAAATCACTTTTTTTTATCACAATATATATGAATTTATTTTATTTGTACAACTTTTTCATTTGTTTTTTCTTTTAAGATTGACTAGACTTCAACTGTGTGTGCTTTAATGTATCCACTCAAGGCTCCAGTGCAGTGGAAATACTAAGTTAATCTGAAAGCATTCAGGCATAAATATTCGCAGTAAATATGAGTCTTGTGCTCAACTAGCCGCAAAACGTCTCGGATGTCGCTGCCAGGTAATTGATAATTTCTTTTGTTATTAACATATTGCTACAGGCGTGCGTGGTGGTGCCTTTCCGTTACTTATTTGGCCACAGTTAAGTAGCTTATTTCACGCCTAAAAGCAGGCAGCAGTTACGCGCGTATTCTGCACGGCTGACCTTAAGCAGTCAGAGCACGTACGCAAAAGCCAAGCCAAACGGGAAGCAAAAAAAAACCTAAAAAATACAAGTAATCGACTGCTTGCTTCAGTTTTATTTTTCTTGGTTCTTAGCTCTTCTTTCGTTTATTTTGGCATGCGAAGGTCGCTGCTCCTGTCGTTTTATGTAATGCAGTGTAAACAAGATTCTTTTTTGAATGAGCGTGAGATGAGCGTAAGAGGTGCGCCGGGTGCAAGGGTCTCTAAGGTATGGCAAGTAGAACTATGGGGCTCGCTTGCTGGTCGCATCATTATGTCTGAACAAAAGACTTGAAAACTAAATTGCACTTTAAGCAGCCATTAAATATGGAGGATGGCAGTATTCGGCAGATGTGAAATGTCGCTGCCACTATGTGCTAATTACTTATTTATGTCGCTTAAAATACTTACTTACACACACACGCATCTGCAAACATACATACTAATATAAATTGCTTTCGAATGCATTGCATACTTTGCGGCATCCGTTGGCAAAAGCATTCTCAAGCATTTGAGCAGCTTTTGTCGCTCGTTGGCAGTTGGCAGTTGTCAGTTTCCAGTTTTTGCTTGTTTGCAGCCAACTTGCTGTACGAGTTTTGTCAGTGCTCTGCCTGAATTGAATTTTTACCTGAACTGACAGCCATCGATCTGCATCTTGTGCAGCTGCCTTTGAGTCCAGCTTAAGGACAAACTCAATCAGTTTCCAATTGACCGTGTAATATGGCTCTTTTTGCAAGCATTTGGCTTGCTTGCGGCTTCCAATCCTTCAGGCTCAAGTTTTGCGCTAGTTACGTGAGCTATTTTATCAAACGCATGCACAAGTTGTTGAATAAAATATAAAGATGGATAATAAAAAACGAAAAAAAATAAAAATTGTTTAATACTGATCAGAAACTCTTTAATGTTTTTAAATTATATATATATATTAAATATAATAATCATATAGACAATATGACTTTAAAATAAGCAAACCCCAACTTTGCTCTTATTTAAAATTATTTATTGGAAACATTTGATATACAATTTATTTTAGTTAAATTTTTCTCTGTGGATGCCAAAAAAGTACGTCCAGTTACGAGAGCAGAAGCAGCAGCTCAATTGTATTAATATATGTTAATTAAAGCAGATTCGATGGTCCCAATCCCTCAGTATTAATAAGCGACAATTTTCACAGAGACGCACATTCAAGAGTGATATAATCGAAATCATCGCCAAAATGTGGCCCAAAATGCAGGCGAGAAACAGACAAGGACAGTCAAGCAAACAGCTTAAGCGTTGCGAATGCACATGTGTCGGTGTGTGTAAGTGTTTTATGAGTATGAGTGCAAGTGCGAGAGCTCTTGAATGAATGGTTTTCCAGTTGTCGGATGCATGGCAGAGAAACCCATCGATGAATTGTGAAAAAACATATAACGGATGTATGGCGCCTTAATGCTGAAACGAAGCTGACGCCTGCCTGCCTGCCTGCCTTTTCAGGACAGGACGATTCAATCATGCAATTAACATTGACGTTAATTTGTTGGCCGCTCAGCTTTTTCATTCTTCTTGCTTAAAATGGCCACATGGCGTATACTTCACATAGCCTTATGTGCATACGCAACGTAAGGTAAGTATATTAAAAGCATTTCTACCCGAAAATATTTCTGCTTGTACATATGGTTATATTTTATGCGGCAGCAATGTGCAAAATATTGCTTCTGATTTCCCCACAGGCCTTCAGAGGCAAGTAATTAATGCAACTGTCACAAATATGAATTAAATTATTATCATTTAAATGCCAATGCCATTCGAGCCATTGAAATCGATGAGTTTGTTGAGTATAGAATCGAGTGCCGCAATCTAGCGAATGCATTTCCAGCAACTAATTGAAAATCATCAGCTCTGGGGAAAATGTGCACGGCGCATGAAAGGAACAGCGATTGAATGGGGACACAAATACATATACATTTTCTACCTTATACACAAATATAATGTATACGCACATTAATCTTTAAGCTGTATTGACTGCCCCAGCATTTTTTTAATTTTCATGCGATAATTTAGGTTAAACAAATCTAATAGTTGGAGAGATTTCTGTATACTATATAATTTTTTTCTGAATTAATTATTATAAAAATTTGAAAGCAAGTTAACTTTCTTTACATAACAAATTTAGTACTTTAGTGCTATGATTTTGGCTTGTTAGCTTCAAAGTCAATTAGTGTAATTAATTTGATTCCACACGACCCTAACACACAACTGTGAGCCCATTTATCAGCACATGTAAAAAAGCAGGCACCCAAAAGAATAAAAAAGAAGGATATTTTGCAATCCTTTATATACTATCTTTTTTTTTCAAACACACACACAATCTTTGTGCCTCTCTTTCTCTCTCTTCCCTCCATTTAACCCTATGTCTGTCCCTGTTTCTCTTTTTGTGTAAAACTAACTTTAAAAGCCACAAAAATGTTGGCACTCCTCCACTGATTGCATAGTCCTCTAACAGTTTTTTTCTTTTCATTTTTATTCCAGCCTGTGATTTCAATCAAATGTGTTGCAAAAATTGAAGCTATTCGAAATTTTTCAGCCAATTTAATTCAGACCATTGCGCATACGCCCCTTTGGCGTGTGTCTGTGTGTTCTTGTGTGGGTGTGTGAGAGACAGAGAGAGAGAGAGAGTAAAAGTACTTTAAGATGCTGACATTTTTTAGCACTTTAGTTGATTTACCTGTGCTTGCTCTCTTCAGGTGGCAGGCACTTCTTTGAGCCACTGTCAGCCAAGCACCAATAAGTGGATTAGCTTTTAAGTTGAATGGCTTACGGACGGATTGTCTGCATGGGGTGCGGGGTGCGGGGGGGTGCAGTGGTAGTTGGCTGGGACATTCAACACACCGCATGCGGTAAAATAAGCCAAAGCCAAAATCCCGCCAGCGGCAAACGACACGCATTTAATGCCAAACCAGCCAAACAGAAGTTGTCCAGACATAGCGCAAATGTTTTGACTGAGAGGGGCTTGAAGGAAGAAGCGGCATTTACCATTCGTATTCACACTGGTTAAGCCCCGTTGAGCGTCAAATGTGTCGCGGCTAATGTGTGTTTTATTGGATTTATTGTTTCACGCCAACTTGCCGGATAAAGTCCAAAGCAAAACAGCCGCCGACATCAACACCAAAAGTTCCACACACACTCAGTATTTGAATAAGGCGCAGACTACAGACGGTCGTTTTTAATTCGCTTATTAAGAGTACAAAGAGACGAGAACACATTAAGAAGCAGATATAGAAAAGCAGACAGTTTGGGGGACGACTGCAATAAGTTGCTAAATTACTTCCCGTTTGCTGGGATTTTTGTATATTGTTTGTCTGATTTGCTCAATAAATTATGCAAATTAAGTTAAAGTCCGCTTGATTTGATGTTTTGCACTCTGTAAATATTCAAAATAGGGTGATGAAGATGACAGCAGAAGCAGACAACTCAAGCACAGTCTCGCACATCTTCTTTACTTTCGATGTAATTAAAGTTGTTGCTCGACAAGAGCCCTTAATCAGGAAATTCTATTAAAGTCATTAAATTGTGCAAGATTTGCATATGCACTCTTAAGCTTTGATTTAAATTTTTTTTACAAAGAGGAAGGGTTAAATTCTGACTTTTAGAGGCATCCAATAAATAATTCTGAGATATATATTTGAAAAACAAAAATTTAACGACCAATCTTCTTGCGCACCCAAAATAGGAGTATACGCATCCAAAGAGTAAGGAAAATATTGTTAAAGTTTTTTTTTCTAGGAGAATATAATGATGATGATAAATTCAGATATTTTTTATCGTCCACCATTATTTTTTAGTAAAAGAGCAACATATTTAATATAACATTGCATGATTAATTCACTTGTGTTTTTTTTTAGTATATAAAATAATAATTGAACTAGAATTTGGCATTTCACAGATTTCGAATTATTTTACAGTATCAAGCATGCTTTTGAGCACATGCACTAGCTTTTTGTAACAATTTTAAAAATCAGTTTATAATCCAAATTGTCTTGCTTTAGATAAGCTGATTTTGATAAAAAGAAAAAACTTTTTAAAAGCACAATACGAAAATATTATCTTTCTATTTCTACTTATTTTTAGTTTATGTTAATTTTGGAACATTTTTAATATGAGTTTTTTTGAATTGGCAAAAAATGCCTATGACATAAATTATTCTGAAGATCAAACACAAACCACCATTAACCGTATGCATTTGCTGGAAATGATTGCTGTTGCCGTGCCAATGCAGAATTTTATTAACGAGCTGCGTTTAATGACCTTGGTGATGTCTGGACAAGATCAGCTCAATCATAGTGAGCAGAAATATTTAAAGAAATTAGCGGTTAAAAAATGGCGCCAGCTATCGGAGGAGAAGCGGCTTAAATATCGTATATTGGCTGAAATCAGCCTTAAAAGCAGCTTCCCTTCGGCATTCAATCAACTGGATGTAGTTTGCCCAACACATCTGGAAATTCAAAAACAAATTCACAACTAATTTTTTCAGTTGCCTTTTTTGTTGTTTTGTGTTTGTTAAAATAAAAATTAATAAAAATGTCTAAATAATCCCACACATAATGTCACATCATTATATATTTCTGTTTTGCTATATCGTTATTAGATCATCAGCATCAGCACTTTCAATACACCCAAAATACCAGTGAGCTCAGTTTCTTTGTATCCGATGTATATCATTATGCAGTCATACACAGTCTATTTGCAGTGTGAAAGAAAATCCAAATTGGCTCAAACATAAATACTTAATGCGCCAAAGCCAAAAGCTAACCAACTCTGCAGTAGCTTCGTTTTCCCTATCTATGCGGCCTTCCTCCGCCAGCTTCTCGTTGAGCGCCAGCTAAATTGGGTGGCAAAAATAACAGAAAGAAAGAAACGACGAACCGAACTGAACAAAAATTAAGCATCTTAAAAATTTCATAATTTGTCTTGTCATTAAGCGTAACTGGGTCTGAGTTGGCAGAACCGAATTTTTGGGGCAACTGCAATGCTGCTGCTGCTGGTGCAGAGAGACGATTTCTGTCACTCGTAAATTTTCATGGCGGCAACGAGCCGTCGTCGCATTCTTATTTCTTGTTTCCCATGCCATATTCCTTAGTCCGTATATATTCGTTATTCGTTGATATGTTGCCAAGTGGCAGTCATTGGCTTCGCAGTTGGCTTTGGCTTAACAATTCGCAAATTTACTGCGAATAGCCGAACACAGAAAACCGCTGCAAAAAATTTATGCATGTCGCAGATTTGAAAAATTCCTTCTTTTTTTTTACTCTATGCCAGGCTTGCTGGCGCCACAAAATGACACGAATGACGCAATTTCGCCACAAATGCAATCGACAGTGCGAATGTTATGTGATCGGGAATTGTTTTAACAGATAAGAAACTTTATTCTTAAGGATTTAACTAAAAACTTTATGTTTTGAGAAATATTTCTCATAATTATTAAAGCTAAACAAATTTTACTTAAATTGTAACAATTTCAACATCAGAATAATAGCAACATGCACAAACTAAACAGTGTTAATAAATGAAGTTTTAGATGGAAAAGAGGATTGATTAATAAACTCCATCCCATCCTCACACTCTCTCACTCCCCACTTACCCTTTGGGCCATGTGCTTATTGATTGACCCAAAGTGGTACCTTCGGAGTGTGGGAGTCATTTGAAGCATTGTGTTGATTTATACGGCATATTCTCTCGAATAATTTAGTGGGCAAGGCCGCAGGGCAAAATGAGTGCTTTCATCATGTTTTAAATGCGCCCGATGAACTGAAGCTCAACATTTTCCGACTAGCGTTTAAATTATGCAAGTTAATTTGCAGCTGGCTGGCAAAACGATGACGAGAAATTCCCGCACACAAAACTGAGGGACCAGCTGGGCTTGGCTTGCCTCGGTTGGACTTTGCTTTTGGCCAACAAGAATTATTTCTCGCACACCGGAAGTGAAGTCGACATAAATTGCGGCTAAAACTGGCGCCTGCCTGCCACCCCGAGCTGTCTTCCCCGCCCAAGCGTTGCTTTGGCAGCTGAACCCTGGTTTATTTAATACAGCCTTCAAGCAGGATGGAAGAGAAGTTGCAGACAGGACTTGTAGGTTGTTCCTCCGGCTGTTAGTTGTTGCCAGTTGGTGGAAAACGTCGCGTCGTCTGCATTTTCCTGCAGAAATTCAGATTGTTTGCTGTCGACAACTCAGCCTGGTGTTTGTTTTTTTTTTCTGTCCCACAACTATGCGTCAATGCGCATTGAAAGTTGAAGAGGGGTGAAAATGTGAGGAGTTAATGCCAACGATATGGTTATGGCCTCAATAGATTAACGCACTTTTTTATGAGAGAGAGAGAAAAAGGATGCATAAAGCGTATGTCAACTAGGCAGACCTATACATAGATAAGTTTTAACTAAACATTATGGTGAGAATAAGGTTAGTTTAATGAACCTATTGAAATTTACACAAAACCAGATTTTAGCGAACAAAAAAACCCAGATTAGAGTTCAGGTCAATGCCATTGGCAGCTTATTAGCACATGAATAAATGTATTTGTATAAACATAGAACCTATACAGTTGTTTTACTTTATGCAGGTTGAAATTGTTTTTCATAAATTACTTTTCTTAGTTAGTTTCAATATCCTATCTCCAGTATAGGTAATGAGAAAGTAAAAACTAAGCCGCAGCCCAGTCTTTCTTATTGCCATGTCAAACAATTTAAAAGTCTCTTCTTGTCTTATGTATGTTTGTATATTTCTGGTAATGAAATGTGTAGGTGTTTTTTTTTCGCTTTCTCTGCGGCTTTCTCTGTTCGCCCAAAACAAACAAAAACAGGACGAACTTGTTGTCATGTTTTATTATTATGTCTGAGGTCGTTTTCATTTCATTTACAGTTACAGTTAAAGTTGACGTGGCAACAACAGACAAATGGACCGAGCGACCAACACCAAAAGCCGAGCCGAGAACAAGGCCTGCCTGCATGAGAGCTGCTTGATTTCCCCAGGTGCCAAAATGGGTAACCACTCATCCCATCATCCCATCATCCCATTAGCCCAATCCACCCACTTCTTATACGACGCTATGCCCACATGAACCCGCATTTTGTATTTTCATATTTTCATTTGCCTGACCATTTGCCACCGTCTTCCGGTCCTTGACAAGTGTGGAAAAGGGGTAGAGATGGGCGGGAGTTGGGGCGCCAGGATCCACACAATAACTTGCAGCTTTGTTGTTGTTTTGTGTTGGGTTGTGTGTTTTCATAAAATGCATGCGGCTGATTTGGATGGGTCTTGGTTTGGGCTTATTTGTGGTTGCTCAGATGCACAAAGATACACTTACAGTTGCAGTTGCAGTTGCAGTTGCAGATACAGATACAGTTACAGCTACAGTACGACAAAGCAAGAGTCGTATGTTTCTGATATACTTTACTGTTTGCTGTTGCTGTTGCTGTTGCATTTGTGTTTTTGTCTTGCAACCTGCACTTGCTTGTTACCACAATCGAGATTTGTTTATGGCATGAACACTTTATGAATAATTTCATAGCAGATCTACAAGCATACATACACACACTCAAACACACACATACACATTCAACAGTCTAGCACAGACAACTTGCCAATTTTAATTGTATCTAACGAGTTTTCAAAAATTGTTGAATCCTACTGTACCACAAAACTTGGCTCGGTGTTGTAACCACCAAACCTTTGGAACATTTTGTAAATTCAAGAAATTTCTTTACTTTGTACTCAAAGCAGCTGCTGCTTTTCTATTGAATTTATGTATTGGCTATGCTGTTTAATCGTTTATATATATATATTGTTTGATGCATTGATAAATGACAGAAATACTTTTGATTTCAACATAAGTTCTTTAAATAACTAGGCTGTAAAAATATTGGAATTAATTATTGTAAAAAGTAATATCAAAATTTAAAAAGATATTTTTTGTTAATCACAGCTTCTCTGCCAATTAGTTAACTAATCATTTATCCATATATATATATACTTCTGTTACCCATATCTTTTGTTTGTCTTTCTTGACTAGAAGAGACCCCCATGTCTGCTGACCCAATGTATGTGTTACCGGCAGCTACCAGGTTTTCATTTTTTAATTAAATTGCAAGCGAGGTTGGTTAGACATACTCTGGACGTTCTGTGGTAAATTTACAACATTATTTTCGCCTGCTGCAGAGAGTTGAGAAATGGTAGGACAGGCAGGGCAGGGCAGGGCTGAGGCGACAGCGACAGCGACTTATTTGCGCAGTGGCACACACTTGAATTTTAATAGAAGATGCGGAACACAAAAATGTGGCTTATTATGTCATAACTCATGATTGCTGCAGGTTGGCCCGCCTGCAGTATGCCCCGTTGCAGGTCAGACTTTAAAAATAATCAACCTAAAGGGCCAAGCGCAAAACACATACACATATGTATAGACACATATACTTGCATATAAAGTATAAAAAATCTGGCATGCGCCATGAAATGCGCTCTCAACAAGTTACAAATCTCACGGCTACGTGCCCAAAAGTCCCGGACTCTAAAACTGCTAGCTTGGGGGCCGAAGTTAAGGTCCGTGAAGGAGTGAGTACTGTGTGGACAGCAGGCACATTGTTATGTTTGTCGCGTAGATCTGATCAATGACCTACGTGCTGCTGGCAGCGTTTTGAGCCATCGAGCTATTGAGCTGTGCCATTAGGTTTCAATAGGTAGTAGCTGCATGTTGGTTGATTTGGTTCGCTGTTGAGGTAGTTGGGACGCGGATGGAGTGTTGTGGATGGGAAATTGTGGCAAATTGATTGAACTAAATGGCAAATATCAGTCGCCAAATTGGCTGTGACAATAAGCAAGGCCTTCTCTTTCTCTCGTTCCCCCACTCTCTCTCTCTCTCTCCTCCAGTTTTTCTGTTGCGCTGGTTACGAACGCACTTGCAGCTAGACATTTAACATGTTTCTCTATATCCGTCAGTCTCAAGTGTCGCAGCCAGACGACAACATACGTCACAGGTACTTCACTTATTTTCCACCTTTATTGCTGTAGTTGTAGTAGAAAAAAAATCTTTGTTGTTGCTGTTGTTGTTGTTGTTGTTGCTGCTGTCATTGGGCGTCTGAGTTTAAAGCCAACACAGCCAGCAAGTGATTCAATATGCAAAAGCGGAAAATAAAATATATGCGAGGTTAAATAAATGCTGCAGTTGAATAGTAACGACTAGAACATACGCTGCTTTTTATAAATATGTTAAGGAAATATTTTTACCTAGCTTATTTATCCAATATGCACTTTGGCGTTGCTTGGAACAGAGTATATGCAAAAGTGAGAGGGCTATGCCTTGGCCACGTCAGCGGCAGCCAAAAAGCAGGCGCTTAAATATGGTCAAATCAAGTCCATTGGAATCGAGCAGATTTTCAATAACATAGTTAGCTGGAATTGGGGTAGATGTTGGTGTGGAACGTGATAAGTCAAAGTAAAACGAACGAAGATTGATTCGAGTTGTGAATAGCTTTGTCCAGTTTTGAATGCACTTTACGAATTTTCATTTCCCTTTTGGGCCAATTAATCAAAGTGCAAAATGTACTCGTGCTCTGGTATTGATTAATTGACTCTAGTGCCAAATGCAATTAGTGCTTAATGAATTAGTTAAGAAAAGTTAAGCACGACTAAAACTTGACGTGAGTCAACCACAAAGCTCAAGATGATCGATAATGGGATGCTCTTTTAGTTTATTCCATTGAACTTCAAGTGCTGGTAATATGAATATTCAATTAAATCAAACACTTGTGCTTAATCATTTACAAAGTCTTATTCGCTGCAGATTCTCATATATAAGTTGTCTTAAAAAGTAATTGATATATATATATAAATTACATACCATAAAAAACATGTTAAGGGCTAATTGCGTCAAGGCACTTCCTGCCTGATGTGCCACTCTCAATAAATTAAGTCCATATGTAATTAATTAAATCAAGCACTCATGCTAATGCTTACAGTCAGTTTTGGGCCAAGATAAGTCAATCAATTGGCGACTCTGATCAATGGGTCATTTGGGGTCTCTAAGGCTAAGCTCATGCCTGCGTTAACTTGTTCCTTTTGGCCATAAGTCAAGCAGCTAGTCTTTAACGATGGCCCAACGCACTGCTTTCGATATTGAGGGTCCCTTAGAACCGACCTGAACCAACCTGACTGGACTCAAAACTCTTTTTGTTGTTTAGCGTTCGCTTTCTGCCGCTTGTCAAGTGCTCGCTCGCCTTTGATTTTCAGCTTGGTCGGTTGGTTGGATTGTGTTTTTGTGTGCTGTGCTCCTTGTGGAGGCCTGCATCAAGTGGATTTATTGTTTCGACTGGCAAATACAAATAGCGTATAGACTGTATAGCTAGCTCGGCCCGTTCACGAGCCACATCAATTCAGTCTCTTGCGTTTTTGCACTCACAGGCTGTCATGTACAATATTCGCCGCCTGTTAACAATAGTCGTCAATGTTGTTGCCGTGGTCCTTAAAACAGGAAAGGGGCTAAGGGTGCAAGTACCACACACACACACACACACACACTTCATCACTTCAATTTCGAAGGGCCGATGTTGAATTTGTTATTGTTGCTGTTAATGTTGTGCTGACAGTGGCACATACTACATGTATGCATACTACATGAATACATGCCCGAATGCTGCGGCTGAAAAACTCAAACTGTGCCACACACACACACACACACACACACACACACACACACACACATACAAAACACTGTACAGACATTTTCATCGCTATTGACATAACTTGTGGCATGTGGCCAAAGGACGATGTGGAACAATTTCTTTTGTCTTTAAGTTGCTCGCCTGCCATTTTCCTTTTCCCCCCTATTTCTTTATAGGCCTCTCCTGAGCTGTAGTGAAAGTCAACTCAATTGTTGTTTTATTAATGAATATACATGCTTACTAGGCAATTGTTCGTATGTCATTTGCATTTTGTGTCATTTAACACACTTTACAAAGAATGCAAAGAAAATAAAACTAGGTAGTTACAACGACTCTTTCCACTCACTTGACCCACTGTAGTCTGTGGCGTCTGTCCAGTTTATTCAATGCAAGGTCTGAAAATTATTTTATTCTCAAATGTAAGCTTTATACAACTAACTTAGATTCTTGGTGATTATGATCAGTTTTAGTTTATTTGTTTAGTTTTTAACGTGGTGTTTTTAAAGGTGTCTGGCTAAATAAGTTCTTTCAATGTTCAAGTAATTTTAATAGGTTAACGACAGGATTCGTATAAGAATTAGTGAAACAATTTTGTAGATCTTAATTGTTGAAATTTTTCTTAGTATATATTATACAAAAGACTGTTCATTACATCTAAAGCTGAATCTTAATATTAAAATAATTATCAAATCAAGTGCAGCTTGTTACCTTATTGCTAAGATAGCATCGAAAACTGTCCATCAGAGTACGAGAGGGGCAAGCAGCAACATAAAAGCGAAACTTCTTTTCCCTAATTGGATGACAGAACGAAACAAAATGAAAAACGGCGTGTCAGAAATGTGCAACTGGCATGCGAAGGCCGTCTGAAAATCGCGTGACGCTTTGTGGCAACTGGCAAGTGGCATGGGGCGTGTGGCAGAAAATGATAGAGCGGGATGTTGCCGCATGGTTTTTATGCCACTTTAATCACTAGCCAAATGACCCAGACGATTGTGTTTTTTTTCCCCCCCCCCCACCCCTCTTTGTTGACCAGCCAACATGCGATGCGGCACTGCAAGTGGCCGACAAAACACTTTGGTTAACCACTGTGCAGTTCCACTGTTCATCGTCGTCGTCATCGTCAACTTTTTAAGTGCTCCATAAAAAATGAGACGAGAAGTAGAAGAACAAAAAAAAAAAATCACATTGGTACAAAATGTTCCGACAGCTTTGACAACTTTAACATGCGTTCGGTGCGTTTGACTTGATACGTAATTAAGCATTTCTTTAGTGGTTTATAATGAGGATTTGATCACGGGTCGAGCAGGCGCCACATAATCAATGCAAGTTATCACTTGACTTTAATGTCTCTCTCTTTCGTTCTCTTATTCTCTCTCACGTTCTTTATGATTAGTGTTGCTTTTATGACCTAGATATCTGAGTTATGGGATATCTAACAGTTACATAAATATAAAAATGTCCAAAATTGTGCTAATGGATGTTACAGGCTGTAGTCGTTTCCAGTATTTTCTCATGTATGTTGTATAAATATCTCTTACCTTAAAGTGCACATCTAATAAACAAATTCATTGTGTCAGTAAGAGTTTGATATTTTTTTTATAGTTTTAAGATTTCATTTCACATTTTCGCAACTTTTTTAACAACCTAAGATAGAACTAATTGTCATTAGCCTAGCGCAGGTTTTAAACTTACTCTTTAGTTTATCAAATGTCAGCTTAAATAATTCGTTTTCGTTTCCACGCCCTTAACTAGTTACAAATACCAACAGTTCAATACACACACCCAGGGCAATAGAAACATCAAGTCTAATTAGCCAGTCAGTCCGAAGAAACATGAAATATGAAACTAGGGAAAATGAGCACAAAGTGTACAGGTCGACTTGCAATTCGATAGAAGCCAAAGATAATAGCTGCCAATAATGAAATAAGGAGAGCAAAGCTTAGCAAGAGGCGCATTGGGAAAAGGGGGCATGGCAGACAATTAGAGTGTCTGAAACTTTAACTTGGGCTTGTCAGGTGTCTTGTTGTTGTTTTGGCGCGACATTATTAACACGTGACTGCAAATTTATAATTGCCTATTTTAGTTGTGTGGGTTGGCGAGCATCGGTCATTAAAATAAGAATGATAATGGCAATAACAATAAAACTGTCCCCGACTGAAAATAAACTGGTAAAGCAAATGTTTTTGAAAGTAGCAAACAGTAAAGAGAAAAAGAGTAAGATAGAGAGAGGATACCCAGCTAGCCGCACCTAAAGGTAATGTTATAAAAAGTTAAACATTGCGCATACGCCACACTGCCCCAATTTTTTTATTTTTATTTTATGGGTTGAATACATTTCTCTATGAATTTAAATTATGCTCGCTTGTGCTCTATATGATAAAGTTGTAAAATGCAACTATGTTTTTATTATCAAAAAAATATTAATCAAAATGTGGCGTGAATATTTTTTATTTACTTTTTTATTAAGTTTTTTTTAAAGCATCAGCTTTGTGGAATTTGTAATAAGTTCGGCGTGAACTGGATGCATATATATATATTTTTCATATGTGTTAAAAGCCATTAAAAGTTTGATAATGGACGTATTAAAGACTTTATTTTAATTTAACACACTCTAACAAATTCTTACTTACTTAAGACATTAATTATGTATTCATATATATATGAAATTAAATAAACCGATATTTTATTTAAGTCTACATTTGTTAATACAATTGTGTACTGTTTTTATACACTTTTCTTTGACACTGAAATCCTTTAATGCTGCGTGTTTCGCATAGTTTTTTCGCACATTCATCGTGTGGCTGTCGTTAACTTTGTCCCAGCTGCCTTTTTACGTTTTATCTGCCACTTTACACATATGAGGTCACATTAATTGCGTATCACACACACACACACACACACAGACACACACACTTTTAAAAAAGTCACAAGGACATGTTGAAAGAAAAAGGCAAAGAAAAAAGTGAAGAGCTTCAAGACGTTGCAGTGGGAACTAAACTTGTCTGGCAGGTACTTGAACAAACGCCGATATGCGATATATACATATGTTCTGTTATAAGTGTGCATGTATGTGAGGCGAAGCCGAAAGTTTTTGTAAACAGCAGCGGCGAAGGCGTCTAGCTAGTGGGCGTGGCATTGCGCATACAATGTTGCGTATACAAAAGTAAAAGTAGTGCTCAAGTGTTCCTCACTTCCTTCCAATGCGACAAAGTGTAAAAAGACAGCAGCAGCACTAACAACAACAACAACAACAGACAACAACAACAAACAGCAAACAACGACGACAATCTGCAGGCAAAAACAAAAAGTTGCAAGTCACCAACAAAGTGGGCCACAAAAAAAAAAAACAATAAGTAAAAAAAAAAAATTTATTTTGAAAGCAAGGAACATTTCTCTGTGGGCTCTTTGCAAGAGAGACTCAGTGTAGCCTTTAATATTGTAGGTGCATAAAGGATAAACATATATATATATATATACGAAAAACAGCAGACTTGAAATGGGCACACAAAGGACAACAAAAAATTAATATAAAAACATGTATAATGCGAGCATATTCTAGAAATATAACGATTCATTTTCTTGATACCACTGTAGTTAAGCTTAAAAATTGGAATCTTAACTAAAACCCTTAAAAAATTATATTTTTGTGTTAATATTACTTTAAAACATTTGTTTACAGGATTTTTTTTTAAATAAAAACCATAAAATATAATAAAAATGTACAAAATAAAGTAAAAAAAAGTTTACAGATTTTTTTAACTATTATTCCCTATACGGTTTTGGTTAACTCTTTCAAATAGTTCTGCTATGCTTTACTGTATGTATGCATTTACGAAAATAAGTATGTATGTATGTATATGAATTGGTGGCAAGGACATAACTTGGTCGTCAACATTTGTAGTGGTATGCAAGTTTTACTCCTTTGCAGCCTCGCTTGTCGTTGACAAATGTCATGATTATATATATATATATATATATACGCACACTTGCCACACACAAACACACACACACACACACACATGTGAAACTACTAAGAAGCAGCAGCACTTGCAGCTTTTCATTCTTGAGATTTCATATAAATCTTTGAATAGTACGCTGCTGCAGCCGCTTGAAACCAATAAAATATCTAAAGTCATGCGAAACATTCACACACACACACACACATATACACACAGCCAGACAAAGTAGACAGCAGCTTTTGTCTGCACACACGCATACATACGTACACTCTTATACTTATATAGTTCAAGCTGGGATAACTTAACAGCATTTTATAGTTGAATAGCTGTAATTCATCTCCATTTCCATATCGCAAAGATTTCGTTGGCCAAATATCTATGTGTGTGTGTTTGTTTCTGTCTTTACTGATTGAAAATAATACTGCATAATACTTTAATACAACAAGAACAACAACAATACGGTTGCTAAGTAGCAGCGCGCAAAACTAGTCTTAAAAATAAATACGAATGCTACACAATAAATTGGGAGCAACAAATGCAGCAAAATAATCTGATTGCTTGAAGATCATGTTGCAGAATCCTTCTTCTAACACAATCTTAAGATATTCGTGTAAGTTCAGAGATATACAATCTTCGTCTTAGGGTCTTAAATGCATTAAGTGAAGTACTTAAAACAACTGTTCTAGAGGAATATTTTGTAAAAATATTACTTATAAGAAATAAAAGAAAAAAAACACGCAAAAAGTTATAATTTAAATTTCATCAAGAACTTAAAAGTTTCAGAGCACTTGGTTGACTTTTGGCTAGCAAATAATTAAATAACATCAAACCCAAAAAAAAAAGAAGCAACAATAATTTGGCCAGCTCCCTTGGCCAATTGGTGCTAGCCAAGGCAAAGTCAGCCAGCCCGAAAAACTAAATGCCAAACGGGCCTCAAGTGTATCGCGACAAACAAGCAACTTGCAACTGGTAACAGCAATTGCAATTGCAACTGCAACTTTGCAACAATTTCATATGCATTCGTATCCTTTTGTGGCCCGGAGCAATCGCAAAGTGCTCCTTCAGCTCCTTCAGCTCCTCCAGCGTCAGCGCCAGCTCCAACTTCAACTCTGTGCTGTGTGCACTTTTGCCCAAATCTGACCATTGCCATCAGTGGAGCGTCCACAAAAGTTTTTCAATTAAATTTGTTTAGAATTAAACTTGGCGCTAGCCAATTCGACTGCCCTTCCTTCTTGTCCTAGTTGCTTCCCTTTCCACTCATATTCCACAGTCCGTCCCATAAACAAGTACAAGTAGAAGAGCTAAAGTTCAGTTAACTGTAAATGCAATGGTTGCAATTCGAGTTGACAATTGACATTTTTTATTTTCAACAATCAGCTCATTATTGAAAACCATATTAAGTATACCATACGTATGCTCAACAAAAGTTTAACACACAAAGAATTTATTCATTTTATAAATTACTCTATCACCACTTACAGTCTAGGGTATACTCTGAGCTGTTGTGTTTATTTTATTTATTAAAATTGCATTATAATTAGTGCAACCTGTTGTCAGATGTAGGCAATTATAATTTGAAGAATTATGATTGCATTATGTCGACAATGACGTGAGTTGAATAAGAATAAGTTTTTCAAATTGCTATTTGGTATGCCCTACAAACACACATACGTATATTTATATTGTATATTGTATTTCGGCTACTGTATGTGTGTTCTTGGCCAACAAGTTTGTTGTAATTCTGCCATGCAATGTGCGTCTGATGTTGTTTTTGGCAGAGTTTCCTTTTATAAGCTCATTGTTCATTCAGAAATCAACTTGTTGTCGTCACAGTTGTTTGTTTGTTTGTTCGTTCGTTTGCCTGCATGTTTGTCTCCCAGTTTGTTACGGCTTCTTGTATACTGTTGGCACTTTTAATTAGTCACTCAATATGCTGCCAGACTCGGTGTACATGTGTATGTAAATGCACAATATGCTTGTACACATGTTAACGCACTTGTTTTTGTTCATCTTCCATACCCAACATACCCAACTATTGAATTATCCAACGTTATCCAGCATGTTCATGTTCATGTCGTCCAGCTTCACAACTCGTATCGATGCGTTAAATCCTCTTTACGTGGCTCGTGCAACGAATTGTGTGATGCACTGCATTAATAAATTATCTATCATTATAGTCAACCATGCATGCTTGTCATTAACAATTCCAACTGTATTTTTATACATATACATATATGTAGAAATATTTGTATATGCGTATAAATGCGATTGATAGAAGCTTGATTACGTGCATGAATTGAGCCCTGGCATATTGTAAAAATTAATATTTTAATTACTAAATAAATTAAAGATAATTAGTAGTATAATGCAATTGATTGGCATTAAACCTTCTGTAATTGAACAATTTAAGTTGTATTTGAAATCTCACATGCTTAATTTTATTTTCATCTCTTATTTTATGCTTTATTTTAAAAATTCTTGAAAGGCTTACATCTTCAAGTCTCCATTTAAGTCATGTCTTATTATATACAATATATATATTTCCTTTTTTAATTGTATAAGCACTTCAGATATAGGCTATTGTTCGTATTCGGACATGCCCAGCTCTGAACTCTGAAATAACTTGTATTTAAATATATTTTTAAAAATTTGCAAAACT
Source organism: Scaptomyza caliginosa (assembly GCA_035044725.1). Lineage (NCBI taxonomy): Eukaryota > Metazoa > Arthropoda > Insecta > Diptera > Drosophilidae > Scaptomyza > Scaptomyza caliginosa. The sequence goes on from JAWNNR010000396.1 coordinate 138,874, forward strand.
GTAAAAAGTAATATTAGATAAAAATAAATATATTTTTATATTGTTTTGCAAACGAGATTTCTAAGAAGTAACAAATATATATTTATCAAGAATTTACCATATTAGTTGTGTACGGAGTTAAAGTACGTTATTAAAAAACTCTTTTAGATTTGCGGCCATAAGTATACCAAATTTATTTAACGAGCTACAAACTGACACACAAAACCAAAAGTGTGAGCATTAAGAAATTAAAAATAAATAAAAACAAAAAAAAAAAGACTAATGCTTTAAACAGTTTGGCGCCATAAAGTTGATGGGGCAACAATTTGGGGAACCATAACAAGAACAACCTTAGTAGACACAGACAGAAATACAGCACCCGAGAAATTGCAAGCTAAATGTAAAAGGACAGCACAACAACAGCAAAAAAAAAAAAAGTAAAAACAACGTAGCCACAAAAAGTTACGAATGAAAAATACGAAACGAAAGCGAAAAGCCAGGGGAAAGAAAGGAAAGCTAAAAAAAAAATGTTATGCTAATTTCACTTTTCTCGAACGACGCATAACCCAAATTTATTTATGCCTTGTTTTTTTTTTGCCAGCCACACTGAGACTTTGAAATAAATGGCGCCAGGACAACAAGAACCTTAGCGGAGCAGAAAGAGGTGTGGCGAGAACAAGAAAAAAAATTATAATTTTGAAGTAAAGTGAAAGCCACGCAAATGAAGATGGTTCAGCAGTCCAAAGGACAAAGGAAAGAGAGAGTTACTAGAACTAAATACTAAGCAGAACGCATCAAAACAAAACAGTGAGCAAGCATTTTGGCTGAAGCAGAACAGAAAACAGAAAAATTATTGTCTGGGTTGCGTTTCGTTGTTTTTGGCTTTTGCTGTCTGTCTGTCTACTGACTAAAATTGCGTATGAATAACTTATTAAAGATAAGCGCGTCGATGCGTGGCCAAAACAAATGCGCCTAATTAGCAGCTTCTCTCCCACCTGATCAACTGGTAGAGCATCTGTCAACGTCAAAGTTAAGCGAAAATATTTTTTTTTTTTAATTTTCCACAATTTGTTAACTAAATACTTGTTTTGACGGGATATTTAACTTAAACCCAATTAACGCATAAGTTTTGTTATTTTCCTAACATGTTAGACTTTATAGTGATATTTTATAGCCTTCAACTATTTTTCTGTAAGCTTTGTTTTTATTAATTTGGAAAATTAATTTGTATTTAAGAATGGATATACAATCATCTCTACAACGACATTAAACAAGAGAATATTTAAGCATTCATTTTTATTGCTTATAAGAAAATGTGTGAAAAAAAAAACATTATGACATATTATTCATCTATACACATATTATATAAATTCGAAATATTTTTTGTTTATTTTTTGGGGTATTACTAAATAATTTTAAGACGAAATGCCATAGACACAATATGTTCTATATTGTTAATGTTTTTGTAAATAGAGCTGAACTCAAACTTCGTTCGCAGCCAGCTTCGGCATTGTCTTCGTTTAACTGTGCGCAGTGCACACGAAGTGGACCGAACGTGCTTGCAACATTGCAACATTGTTGTATCATGTTGCAGCAACATTGAACAAACAGGTTTGAGTGGAAATGTACACAACAAGTTGCAGCTCAACAGTTTTGGAGTGAGTGTTGCAACACAGTTTTGCACTCATTGTGTGGTGAGTTTCCAGTGCCCTATAGATGTTGCTGGCAACATGGTGCAACTTGGTTTGAGTGATTTGACTCGCTTGCGTTTCCTTCGAACGCAACTCTAACTTACTGACAAATGCGCTTTCTTATGACCCCAAATTCATTTTTTTTTCTACTCTTCTCTTTTAATGCGCTTAAAATCTTAAGATTTTTTTTACTTTCGGAATCTGATGCTCTTAGAAAAGACAAAAAAAAAACTTCGTGGGGGTCTGTAAAATACATTATGTCAACGCTTTCTATCCGGTGGCACTTTTTAAATCAATAAATATCTTTACATATTTTTGGCAGCCATTTGAGATACTTTAATGGTTAATCCTATTAAAGCCAACACGACAACAATGGCATCCAAAACTTAATACATTTCATATCGTGTTCCCTATGCAGAGTTGCAGATAATTACAGTAATGATTTTTATTGTTTTGACATAACTAACTAACAACTCATCTGCATTTAACAATTATAAGAGAAATGCTCAAAATATTCTATTAATACATATACAGAATGTGTTAAAGTTTGAATTGCATCAACCCAGATATGTCATTAATGTCTGATGCGATTCTAATCGAATTGCATTTGAAACGCCTCCGGCAAGTGAAAATACGGAAAATTGAGTTGCAATTAAATTCAATTGCGTTAATAATAATGTAAACATATTTTGACAAAATGTTGCCCAAATGCAATTGAATGCTGAATTCACAGCTCATAATTAAAACGTCATTGTTTTCTACACACACACACACACACACACACACATGCTGGCTGTTCTCACTCCCCTTTAGCTAGCAAACAATTGCTCATATAACCAATGTGGGCGGTATAAATTAAATGAGGCGTGGCATTGTGTTGATTTTCCAAACAGAGCCAAACATTTTCGCATAGCGCAAGCGGCATAAAATAATTATAATAATTATTATTTGAATCTATTGGCCAAAACTTTCGAGAAGCCAATGCAAAATCCTAGTTGTTCACAATGTTGTTGCTGGCATTGTTATTGTTATTTAAGCGGCTTACAAATGACGCGTCTAATAGCAGCAGACAACAATCGTTTAAAGTATTTTTACCCTTTTTCTTCAATGGGGGTAGGGGGGTATAACAACTATGTGAGTTTTTTTGTGCCTTAAGTAAGTTAAGTTTCATGTAATAAGGAAACACATCCTTTTATGAGAAAAAGATATCAAATTGATACAAGTTATCAAGTTATATCGAAATATATCTATATAAATTTAAATACATTTTATGATCAAATTGCTTTAAGTTTTTCTTCACCATTTTTCGTAGTTATTAAAAAAACTTGATGTTTATTTTATTTTATAGTATTTTTAGAGTGCTTCTCTATTCGATTTAAAAGTTTGCTCTATCAATTGATTTTTTTATATTTTTTTTTTTTTTGTAATACTCTACTTTTCACAGTTGCGATTCAATTTCATGGCTCTGTGCGTAGGCCATTTCGTGCACTGTGCAAGTGCTAAATAGTTGACTGAATTACACACACACACACACACACAAACACATACATGTATGGGCAAAAAGCGAGAGACAGAGAGGCTTTTTGCATTTTGCAAATAAATGAACTGAAGCGTAGATAGTTCCTGCCTACCCTAAGCCCCTCCACTCCCCTCTGAGGCCAACATTCAGTCCAGAGTCCAGAGTCTGAACATAATGAAAACTTTTCGATCGAATGCACTTTTACTGCCCCGTCGAAATCGACGGCTGCTGTTGCATTGCAAACACATAATTGTTCATATGGCCAGGATATGCAGATGCAACAGCAACAACTGCAAATCACCAGCAGCAGCAGCAGCAGCAACAACAGCATTTCACAAATGTGTGGCAATTGCATTTAAAAGTTCTTGCCACATCGATATGTCGAGCAAATAAACGAGAGCGGTATAGATCTGCCTGCCAGAGGAGCGAAAGAATATGCCAACTAGCGCAACTCTTCCTCTTTTTTTTTTATTGCCATTAACATTTGGCATACACATACACGTGCATACATATACATGCAAACAGCACGATTGTGTGCATATCGTACAAAGCATTCGGTTGACTGAGCAACATGATTATGTAATTATACCCTGGCTGTGAAAACGGTATAATAAAGTGACGCGAATGCATGTGACAGGCACAAGGATGCAAATGTGTATTGTTGACACCATAAAGTAAATGTACTTAAGTTTAAATCGCAAAATCCATCAATCTATCTGGAAGAAACAATTGAATGATTGAGAAACAGCACTTTCAATTGTATTTATACAAATTATAATATAAAAATAAGAAAGAATTAAAATTATAATATAAGTTTTAAAGGCTTACATCTTTATGCAATTCAATTTACATGAAAATAATTCCAAGATTAAACAACCCTTTTTAATACACTTGTAAACAAAAAAATTGTATTCTAAGGATGATGAGTAGCCAGAAATTATCTCATAACTTTTGATTATTGAACGCATTATGATTATGCATATCTATAAATGCGTATGTTAATACGTTCAAACAATGAATACAAAATGTAAGCATGACCAATTAAAATTTTCTACCTGACCGCAGTTATAGATATGCTTATAATGCCCAACACTTGGAGTCCCAACACACACTCTCAAGGAGCTCGCTTTTGGCTGGGGACCGCACACAAACACACACACACACCGACAATGAATCCAATTCTACTTTGATTGCTGTCTGGCTTTTCAATTAGACGAAGAGAAAAAAACCCTTGATAGATGAAAACATATTGCTTTTATCACCTGCCACAGACGCACACAAGTCGACCTCTTTTAACAATTTGTAAGAAGTTATCCTTTCTTTTTGGTGTGTGTCCCGTCTTGTCTTTTGTTTTGTTTTGTATTGTTTTGTCTGTTGTGTCTGATGAGAGCGCAAACAATTAAGATTTAGATACGCATGCACGAATCCCGAATTTGTGGTGTTGAAAAGGTCCGCATGAAATGAAGGTTCAGGTCAGATGGCGGTCAGAACCGGTTCACTTCGTCTCGGCATACGAATGAAATTAAAATAAATAAATGCTGAAGACGACACTAAAACTTGTGAATATTTTAGGGCCAACGAATTTGACTAATTGGCCTGAAATGTCGAACGGCATTCTCTGCTAAAAATGTGTATGTCACTTTTTGGTCAAAGAGCTGGCCTAGCTAACCAGCATTTATGGTAAATGCAAGCGGCTAACAAGAAAACTGCATTAGGCCTGGACTTGGCTGCGCATGGTCCATTTAGCTGAATAAATGCATGGATTGAAAGGCTAGAAAATCTATGTAAAAACAACATGAAGAAATAAAATCAAGCGGCATCCATTTGCAGGCAGTTAAACAAATTCGAACTGCCTTCCGGGCAGACAGGCAACAAAAGTGTAGAATGTTTTATTTATGTTATTAATTGGATACCCATGGAAATGCATTCACTTAAAAAGTCAAAACTACTACTGACTACACACACACACACATATATATGTTGATTATAAGCATGAAAATCTGGATTAAATTAAAAACAATTTAAAAAGTCTTTGCTTGTTTAATTTTTAATCTTATCTTGTTACTGTGGTAGAAATAAAAATACAAAGTTGTTGTTTTACCAGTAACATTATTAAAGAATTCTTTTCAAATGCATGCGGTTGAATATATAATTAAAGTTAGACAGAAAAAATAGACTTCCTTGCCGAATACCTGAACGTTTACAAACATTAAACATTTTATCTTAGTAAATATTTTATGTTAAAATACCTTAGCTTAAGACATTGATGTTATGCCAAGTTAAAATATTCATTTCATCTCTTTACTTAATGATGATATTAAATCATAAACAATATTTAGAAATATTTAAATTAATTTAATATCTAAGATAACTTTCAATTGATTAATTTTCACGTGTCTTAAAGAATTTTTTTTTCTAGTTCACTTGCACCTTTTAAAAGGAATTTACAGTTCAAACTTTTCTTTAAATATTGTGACTTTATAAACTTTCGTTCGGACAAGTCTTTCCTTCTGTTTCTCGTCACATTTCGAGACCACAATATTAAGTGCTTTACTCAGTTAGAGTTACAGCCACATAAAATAAGCACAACGAGCGAGTGACAGAGGAACAGAGGGACAGGGGGGGTCAAGAGACAAGCGGAAGTGGGGCAAGCAAAGATTTGTTTACGCACATTTATGACCAAAGACATAAGAAACACTTTTAAGTTCCATTCGAGCATTGGACTCATCCCAGAAGACACTCTCTCTATCGTCTTTGGCCTGTGCCTTAACACTTAAACAAATTGCCTACTAAACAATTCATCTCAATTTTTTTTTCTTCCTGGAAAAGCATTTGCACATTGCATGGACTGGGAGTGTGTTAAGGCAAGGGGAAAATGGGAGGGAGGAAGGGAGGGAGGGAGGTAGATGTGATAAAATCAATTCGAAACTGTCCCCACAAGAGATGGAGTGAGAGAAAGGAACAAAGAAAGAAAAGCTGACTCTGAATTGAGTTGAGGGCCATCATTTGGGCCAAGGCTGGTAATCAAATATAATTTTGAACTATTTACGAGTACATTGCCCGACATTTTGTTGCTTTGTACACACACACACACACACACACACACACACACACACACACACACACACACACACACACACACACACACACACACACAGACACATATACTTGTGCATTATTAACATTAATGCCTCACACGAGCTAAGCTAAAAGTCAACCGGAGTTGGGGCGTGGCAGTTTCGATACTCGTTGTGTTGGGCATATTGATGCCAATTTGGGCAAACAAACAGCAACAGGAACAACAACACGCATAAATAATATGAATGCATAAATGAAAATGAAATGGAATGCTAATGGAAAAGCACATAGATTTCGATTTGGTCTGCCACGACCACGCCCACCACCCGCGCCGCCCATAATTGATTGGTCATAAATATGTGAGCATAGGCTCAACGAAAAAAAAACCTTTCCAAGTCAAACCCAAACTAAAACAAACAAGCAGATTAGCTCTTCAGTCAACTGTTTTAGCCACATTTATAGTTGTTTCGTGTTGGTGGGTGGCATAAAAATTTTCGCTTTTCACATCAAATATTTATGGGTTGCAGCTTTTGTTGATATGTGGGCAATTTCGATTGCTTTTGACCAAAGATAAAGTCAACACTTGGTTATAAACAATATTAATATGGAGAAATGTATCAAACTAACGCTTACATATAAATATAGCATGCTTATTCCTATAATTTTAAAGCATATAATTCAGTTAACTTAGTTTTTATTCTTCTACAAAGTATTAAGAGGTTGATAATGCCGCAAGCTTAAGGCTTTGGAAAATTAAAAAGTACGAAACGAAAAGAGAAAATTGTTGGTTTGTGTTTGATTATAAATGGTTAATATAAATCGATAAACAAATAAATATAAATTGACAGTTTACAAATAAAATGCCCAAAACACAGTTAAAAAAGTTTCGTTCGGTTTATCTTCAATCAATTCATAGTAGAAATGTCAATGCTGAAGTTAATCCAGTAGCAGTCTATTAGGAAAATGCTTTAGATACACATATTTAAATAGCATTCCTTGAACAGTTGGTATTAAGTTTTTGACATTTTACATGTTAACTGCATAACTGAGTGGCTTTACATTTTATATAGTTCCCCTTTTAGTTGCCAATCATCGATAATGTTGCAATCGCAAACTTTGGCACTTAACTTGAGCAATTGATGCTGCTGACCCAACACACACTGACACACACACACACACACACACACACTATATGTAATAGTAACATAGATAGATAGCTGCAACCAAAATTGAAAACTATGCAACACCAGACAGATAGCGAGAGTGAGATAGAGAGAGTAAGAGTAAGAGTAAGGAGACTTAAAAATTAAAAAGAAACTTGCAAGGGCAGCGAACATCAGCAGATAGATATCATGAAAATTTCAAAACGACGATAGACAGAAAAATGCAGTCGAACTGCAACAAGAACAACAGGCAAGCAGGCACCCAGTTCCGTTCCCAAGGCGATTTCAAGATTGCAGCAACAGCAGGAGAAGAAGAGGAAGAGGAAGCAGCTGAGAGCAGCATGTGTAAAGTCCTGCCGTCAAGTTTTCATGTTGTGTAACAGCTCTTCAAATATTCAAAAGTCATTCCATTACTAAAATGACTTGAAAACGTTAGCAGCTAGCAAAAATAGAACGAACAAGAGACCGAAACAGCATTAAATTCTTCTTCATACCAGCCATTATTCTCTGCACTTCTCTCTCTCTCTTTACTTCTCCCATTTGCCACTGCATTTCATTGGTGTAAAAATTCAATGACATTTCCTTTGTTGCTTTCAGTTGATGCTGCTTAAACACTCTGTACAAATGGGTTACAGCTTAGAGGGTATGCTGCTGTTGAACTTGTCAAAGATTTATGCAAAAGCTAACAATTAATTTCACTGCTTAAAACATTACATTGCAAGGCTTTCGAGCTTACAGAACATATATTCAATTCTAGCTTTTTTTCAACAAATTTTTGACAAATAGTTGCTACTGTTTCGATTTTAACAATGCGTATGTGTGTGTGTGTGTAGGTACTCGTATGTACATGTATTTATGCATGCGTGCAGCTTTGGTTGCTTGACCCGCTTTTGGCAGCCTGACAGTCTGGCCCTGGCGCATTGAGTTCCCAATCTGACAGTTCAGATTGTTTCTGTTTCTGTTTCGGTTTCTGTTTCGGCAGTTGGCCAAAAGCAGGCGCCACTTTGACGCCACTTTGCTTAGTGAAATGTCGAAAATTCGCATGCCATACAAGTTGTTGAGGCTAACAAAATTTGAGTCGCATCAGAGAATAACTGCGACTTTAAGAAAATTAGAACTTTTGCTTAAGACAAGACAACAATTGGCAAAGTGGAATTATTTGATTTTAAATTATTGGTTAACCGTTTGTTTCTATGTGCTGTGCTTTTTAGTAATTTTAGTTGTGTATGTATATATTTGAAAAGCACTCGAGTCATTAGCAGGTAGCTCTCAGGTGACTCTTGTAACGGGCACTTTACACAACAAACAACTAACACAACAGCAACAACAGCAACAACGGCAACAGAATAAGCAGAAGAGAGAGCGAGAGAGAAGTACAAGTATTAAGCCCTGAATGTGCGGTAATTGATGTCAAAATGTCAATTACCCAAAATGTGCTTAAAACACTTGCAGCAAAAATAGAAGTAAAACCTCTAAGCAAAAGGGCTGTGTAGGGCAGGAAGGGTTGGAAGATTTGGTATTTGGCTCAAGAAGCCGTGCCACAGGCAGCTCCTGACAGCTTGCCTGAAAGGGGTATTCGGATCGGTTCGTTTGGGAGTATCGGTAAAATCGATTGTTCAAACTGTTTAATTGGCTTTGTGAGCGGCACAGAAAACCGTAACGAAATTTTCTGTAGCATGTTACAGAAGATTTTGCAGCCTTAAATTTTTATTATTCTATCGTGTCTTCAAAAATGAAAAGCGACAGGAACAAATCCTCTGTTGCAGCTCGCACAAAAAGTTAAACTAAATAAAGACGGCTTAAGTCGAAGAAGTTCGACTTAAAAATATCCTGTCATCAACTAAACATATCATATATATATATATGTATCAACATATCACAAATAAGCCAGAGGAAATAAATCAATAAATTATTATAACAGATCTAGTACATACAAAAAAAATTTCATAGACTAATTAAAACCACTTTTCTAACAATTTAAAATCATTCCAGGGCCTTAAAATATAAAAAAAAAATAAAGCAAAGAAACGAAAAGGTTTAGCTAAAGAAATTCCTTTGGTAGAACTCGTTGCGCTCTTTCAATTTCGTTTTCGTTTTTACTGAATTCATTAGATGTAATTACGCAATCACAAAAGAAACCCAAAACGAAAAAATAAAAAGAATTTCGGACAAGATGGGAGCTGAATGAATCTTAAGCAAGCATCGCGACGCGCCTTTGTTGGCCTTGTCGAAAAGGCATTCATTGGACTTTGGCTTTGGCTTTGGCGAACCCATGCGAAATCGGAATATTTAATTGATTAGGAAATGAGTTGAGCTTGGCTAAGATTTGTGGCCATTTATTTGGGGCTGTGATGAACCAATTGGCTTTATGCATGAGCACGAATTGTTCCATATTAATGCATACTTGAAATGGAGCTTCCGTCTAGGCAAAAATATTCATATTGTTTTTTGTATTCAAAGTAAAAGTGAAAAGAACATACAAATAATAAATTATTTTTGAGAAGAATCTTTGGCTTGCTCATATAGATTACCCATATAAATTTAAGGTCAATATAACTCAAAAACAATCAATTCAAACGATTAAAATCTGCATTGAATTTGTAAGCCAAAGTAGGCGAAAAGCCAAACGTTCACTTCAAACTTTGTATTTATTTGCTGTTTGTTTTGTGGTTGTTATCTTTTTGTTGTTGTACATGTAAGTAAAGGCTTAACAACAAACATGAGAACCAGCTTCAGAAGAGTTTGCTTTCTTGATGCACAGCATGCAGCGAATTTGTGAGATACACAACAGTGTTGGCAACTTAAGAGCGAAAGTTAGCTAGTTAACACTAAGTTAGTTAGTGTATTTGGAATTTCCTTAATCAAAATAACGATTGTACAGGAAGAGAATACTTTTTAGCAATCAACTAGTATTTGGTTTCCCTAAAAAGTTAAAAAAAAAATGGCTTATGTGTCAACACTGACCCACATGTGTATTCTGTGTTTATTTGTGTGGAATTGTTGTTGATGTTTTTAGCGCAGTTTTGCAGAAGTTTTCTAGTTGTTTAGAAAGTTTTTATAGTATTTGTACTATTATTTTCAGCGCTTAATGGGAAATGGATGGGGGGAAAGAGCGACAGCGTAAGTAGCTTCCTTATTCAATTTATTGTTCCCTTTTACTGCACAATCTTAATTATATACTTGTTTAAGTATTTATTTTTTATCAACATAATTATATATTCATATTTATTTAATGAATAAAAATTTGTATCCGCTTAAGTCTTACATTGAAAGCTCGCAAAGTTCGTTTAATAAATCAGCTTTAACCCATTGAACTCCAATCAATTTATTTACTTTACACAAAGCTGAAAAACACGCCCAGATTCAGCATTAAGCATACAGTTCGATGCGATGCGATCACCTAACAAGGCAAAGCCCAAAGGCGTCAGCCGCTGTGCCACAAACTTGATTTATCTGCCGACCTGCCTGCCCCACACGAAGAAACAGATATTTTTCTTTTCTTTTTCTTTAAAGGCATATGGCCTAAGTAAAGTTGCGGGAGGCATCTTGCATCTGCAGTTGTAAAATTAGCCGCTGGCTAAATATCATAATTGCCGAAGAGGCCAGCTTCACCCAGTCAATACACTTATTGAGATCTTTGTTAGCTCCGTCAACATGTATATTGAAGATTATAGAAATTACCTTTAATTATAGGCTTTAGCAAAGTCAAACTTATGAATAAACAAGAGGATACAGTTGATGTTTATATACTTTTGTAGCTTAAACAGGAACTAGCCGTAGCTGGTCTAAGAGTAAATAGTTTAAATAGAAGTTTTCTAACACTAAATATGTTTGCCTGTTTCAAGTGTAATGACATAAAACAAAATAATTGAATATGTAAGACGAATTTGTACACTCTTAACAACGATTAGACTAGACTTGAAATACGTCTAGTATATAAATTATAGATTAAAACTCACTTAATAAACATTGTTTAAAGCTGCGTTAATACAGGTAATGTATACTTGAAACCCCGTCCCACTGAACATACTTCCTTTATTTATATTACTTATGAATTGCTGACGATGCCCCGGACACAAATCATTACTCAATCACGTCGCCGCAACTGCTCAACAATTGGATACGCATTCCCCCAACCCAACCCATACTTTTTATTTGGGTTATGTTTTTTGTGCTTTTCATTACACTTTTATTTCATGTTTATTTATACGCGCCACCGAAACTGAGCAAAAAAAAAATGCTACCTAGCCCGGCAGACCGACACCCTCTACCCTCTACCCTACACACCCACTATCCACTCAACGCCCTCTTTGGCCACATACATACTAAATGTGGATTTAAAATGCGTGCTCATGCAATTTCTCACACAAATCCTTTTATTGCACATTTGGCTTATGTCGGGTTTACGTACCAATTTTGCACGCCGCCCTCAATCCCCCGTTCGCCGAAACATGTCACGCCCCCTTGCGTGCGGCCAGTGTCCTGCGCCGGGCAACATTTTTATTTGTTGCAAGCCTAGCCTGTCCGACTGGCCTGCGGGCCAACTGCCGCCTACTTTATTGGTCACATAACAAAAGATTACAGCAACAACGAAGCAACAAATTCGTTTGCCAGCTTCCAATTCCCGTTTCTCTTTTCTCGTTTCCTAGTTCACTGTACACTTTTGCCCTTTAGACAAAGTGTAGCGATACGAATCTTTATGTCTACGTGGTTATAAAAATATGATGAGCATTTTATATACATACAAAGACATATAAATATATATATATATATATATTCTTTGTGTATATGCTCTTGTGTATATGTTTCTATAATTTTTGGTTGTGTCCACTTGACTGTTGATTGTTGCTTTTATTTGAATGGCCAAGAGCAAAGACAGCAAAGGCCACAATTTAATGTTAAACCTTAACTCAAGCAATGTGCTTGACGAAATAAAAATATATTTTTATAATAACAATTTTTTGGTTTCAGCTTAAAGGTCGATAATATTTATCCAAAATTTCTTAACTAGAGAACAAAAAAAGAGAAAAATGGGATTTGTTGACTCAGGTGACAGTCCAAGTGGCAGGCATATAAATTTACGCCTCCATTGAGATTTCGATGCCAAGTACACGGCTGGGATACGGTTCATGGGAAACGACGGAGAGAAATGCGTTGGCAATCATTCAATGCGTCAATCAAACTGAAAACGAGTTCGCTTGAGCTTGACTTCAGCTACAGATTCAGATTCAGATTCAGTTGCAGCATTCAACATTTGTTCGCTTCTCCATTTAAATTAAAAACTTTATCGGAACTTTAAATACAGCTTACGGCTTTATGGGTGTGCTGGTGGGTGTGGGCGGGATGTTTAAAAAACTGCACTTAGCACCGCTCCAGAGCTCAGCTAAAATCCAACGCTTCGTTGGACAGCGAAGATGGCGTAAGTAAGTACTATGGATTCCAGCAGTAAGTCAGCCCTTAATTCAACAAAACTTTTTTACACATTTCCATGTGCTACATGTGTGGAAGAGATTGGAGAGATGGAGGATGAGGCAGATGCTTGCATAAGGGCATGTTAAACTTGTTCTTGTTTGTTTGTATTATAAATTTAAAACAATTTGCTGACCACAAAAAAAACCGAGCAGCTGAAAAATCAATTCAGCTTGCAGATTTTCATTAACAAAAGCAAGGCAAACGCCAACTAAAATGCCAGACACGTTTTTTGCCCACAAGCAAAAATTTCAAATTGCCAAATCGGTTCATCTTAGTGTGTTTGTGTGGTTGTAAGCTGTTATATTCTAGTTTGTTGTTGAAAAATGTCTTTGTCGTTGCTTGAAATAACAAACCCGACATTAAATTGAAAATGTCAAAAGCTTTGTGTAGAAATTTTCATGCAGACAACTTTAAATCAGAAACATTTTATCTCTTTTAAGCCAAAAATGCTTCGACATAGTAATAGTTGTAAACCTAAAACCAACAAACTCTTTCACACTTTGTTATTTAATTTATAGCTTTCAATTTGCATCAATTACAATAATTATTTTTCAACCATAATTCCTTGAAAAAATAGAGTAAAAACTATTATACATTTTATGGTTGTATTTATCAAATTTGGCATAAAACAAAATACGATTCCAGGTATCTGAATTTGTAGAGTAAGGGATTTAATTTCTATTTTTTAAACTGAAGTACCTAACAAATTTATTTATAAACATATTTTTATCTTTATCTATATAGCTGCATAAATAAATGTTTTTATTCAACATGTTCACAAAAGCAATGTTTAACGACAGTTCCATAGTCCTTGCTGGCAGCCTTTCCTTCTCGCTTATTGATTTATTTTCGACAATGGTGTCCCAAAACAGATAGGGCAAAGGTCCACAATTCGCACAGCGAAACTCTGTCAGTGTCTGCTGTCCAATAAGTGTCAATCAATTTGGCGGCAGCTTTAAATGTGTTTATGTGTGTGGATATGTTTTTTTTTATTTGTGAAAACTGGCCCTGTACTCACATGTTATCGTGATACATCGCGAATGAGCAATTTTCTTTACCAAAAGCTTCAAATGCAGTTTTAATGCGCAGCAAAACTGGCTCGAATTGAAAGCTGATTGATTTGCTAACTGAGATAAGGTCAGCGATACTGACAGAAGATTTTTTTAATATAATAAATATCTCTAAGCATATATCGAAATTATTATAAACATTTCTTGAGGTGTGCTTGGAAAATTTCTCAGAAAGATATCTAGGAATCTCTAACACAGACAAGCCAACTCCTTACGCATGAATTAAACTTTTAGCAAATCCCAACTTAATGGCTTTAGTCTAATGTAAAACAATGCATATATTTCCATTCAGTTTCGATACGCTGACAGTTTATTCATTAACTAACTAAATATTACAGACAACATATTGAGCCTGCCCTATTTTTAAATATGTATTTATTTTTCTGTGTCAAGTATTAAACAAAAAAAAAGTTATTTTATCTATGCAACAATAATTGAATTAAGTCTTAACATTGTGAATAAAAATTTGAAATATCTTGTTAATATTACAAAAATTGACTTCACTTGGCAGTTTTTAAAAAAAATTATTATAGGGGAATCAATCTGAAAAACTTCGTCAGAATGATATCAATCGGAGGAGGTGGTTAAACTAATTGCGACTACCGACCACATGGAGAATTTCATTAGCAATTTCTGGACTGGATTGGCCCCGCTGCACTGGCCCCAGCTGCCAGGACACAAAGCGGTTAAATATTCTGATGTGGCAGAAAACTGCTTTAAAAATCATTAAGCATTTTCACCCAATACATTCGAACAAAGTCGTAAAAGGCGCCGCCTTGAAGCCTAACTACAAAAGCCTCGGATAAGCGCCCGCTTGACATTTTGGCTTACGAATGATTCCATTGCAAGAAAACATCTGACGCAGCCTAAACGTGATTTGCACTAATAAGAAATGAGATCAAGAGACTAATTTAATTATGCCAGGGAAAAAATGATTTTAATAATTTTAAATATGCATATAAAGCAAACTGTTTTATAATGAAATGGATAAATAAATAATAATAAAATGGTCGCAAAATCCGAAAACATTACTGTTTGTTATGTGATTTTACTCAATTCAGAGTATAAAACTTTATGCAGATCTACTTGCATAGGTTTGAGGCAAAAGCATAGCGCGTACTTTGATTCTCAAACAAAATCGTTGCCTACTTTGCTGAGGCGCAAACTTGAAACGTTCGCCTTTTGTTTTATGCATGGCACAGCAATTGCAGAGCGTATGATTGATTGATGATTAGCCCGGCTAGCAAAACACAAACGCTTCACTTTAAAACAAGAAGTTGCCCAACTCAAATAGAAACTCAAATAGAAATGCCTCGGCCCTTGCTTCATTTCTCTTCTACTGCTTCTCTGCTTTGCTACTCAGCACTGCTTTTGCCTCCGCATTCTCGCATTATGGCAAATCAATCATTTTCATCTTCAACTGCACACTGTGCTCAACATTCAATGTTTGTGCTGTTGTTGTTCTAGCAAATCAATCTTCACTCAGCGCCCAACTAAAAGTAGTACAAAAACAAAAAGCCAAAAAACGATACAAAAAAAGTGCGCAGAATTTCAATCAAAAATCTGATAATACGTATTGTTGACAAATTGTTTGGCATTAACTTGGCTTGCGCGTCGCCACCGATTACCGAGTAAAATTGTTGCCATAAATGCCAGTGCGTTTCACCGTCAGACACATTGACGATTCAGACAATCTATGCAATATTTATGCATCCGCTAAACTTATGAGTGAATTGTGTCACATAAATAAGTTTAACTTTAACTGAAAGCTTACACACATCTTCAGCAGATGCAATCAAAATGCGTAAACACCATCATTATTTGGTTTAAGTAGTATGCTGTTCATTACAAAATTTTAAGTGTCATGTGATTTTTAAAATCAAAAAAACATTAAAACAATGCATTCTTTCAATTTACCACAGTAAAACCAAAACCTCTTCAAAAAGGCTCTTAATTAAACAATTATGTTGGCTGCACGCAGCGAAAAGTGTTTTAAGTGTTGGAACAAAAAATGCCATTCATATCACACTTAAAAAGTGCTTGACAATTTACTCAATTGATTTCATTCAACAATTAACATTTATTTTTGTATTGTCTATTTTGTGTGCTCAATACATCGTATGTAAATATATTTGCATGCGTTTGTGTGTGTGTGTGAATGTTTTCGTGTTGGTTTGTAAAAGCCTTGTTTATTATTGCTTGTGACATTTTAAATTGACAGTTGGAGCACACACACACACACACACACGAATTATGTTCTCCTTCCCCTAACAATGGTACTCTTTCTCCAAACAATGAACCGGAAAACAATTTTTAAATGCCGGCATTTGAAGCTGGCTGGCTTTTTGGGTGTTTGGGCCATGTCAAAATAAAGCTGGTCCCAAGTGTAATCAATTACAATGCTTGTCCAGCAACGGGTGTGAGTCAACGTGTGTGTGCTCAATGTGTCCTATGTCATTTCGTTTGACATTAATGGCTTTATAATTGTATGCAAACGCTGTCCTTGATAGTCGAGACTACGCTAACTAAATGCTATTATTAATGCCGTTTAACTTTGTGCACACCCTAAAAAAAAACTAGTTTGTCAAATTTGATTTTATTAATCATGTACACCAAGTATTTAGATATATTTTACTCTTAGCTGATACATACTTAAGAGCTTAATGCCTTTGCACGTATACTATTTTTTTCAATCAATGGAGTAACAAATATTACTGAAATACTTTTGCATACTGTATCCCAAATAGATTACAGATATTTTTAGATATTCCGTCAACTATTTACGGGTGCATTTTTCAAAGTTGTTTTAGTTAGAGCTAAAACTTAAAACATTAACATAAGTTCCATGTTTGTGCAGGGGTATCTAATACTTGACAGCCTCAAACTAAGCTGCTCTTATTATGAACTAAATGCTGGTATGTGCGTATATTAGTTGTTTACGGGCTGCTGGTAAATAACAAAGGTATCATTTGAGCTTGCAATTGCTAATTAATTCATACGCGCTGTGTCAAAAGTTGTTGTTGCTCACTAGGCGCAAAGTTGCGTATTCGCAGCGTTGACTGCTCCTCTAATTAAAGGTAAGTTGTTGTCGGTTGTATGTGAGTGTGTGTGTGTGTGTGAAAAAGTGTAAGAGTGTGCTTGATGTCTTTGCGTCAACCACAAAATCTAATTTGCACATTTTCGCACTTAATTTTAGAGAAAGAGAGAGACACTGCGATTGAGTTGATGCCCTGACAGCATTGACAACTTGCGTGACTTTGTGCCGCTGTTGCTATCATACAAGGCGTATGCGTAACGTTAACAAAAACCACAAGAGTACATACACAAAGTACCGACTAATATCATTTAATTTATTCAGCCCTGGCACAGCGTGTGTGATATTAATTTCCGCTTTGTCTTCAACATTAGTACTCTTGGCATTTTCACTTAGCTCCAGCGTTTTTAACTCATGAGGTTCTTAAGTTAATTATTGGCACAAATGACACTTTAGACACTGATTTATTTTGTTGGCGTTTACAAGTACGTAGTACAAAAAATGCAACGTGAAGCCTTTACACAGATTTTAATAAACATATATCTTATAACTCATTAACAAAGCATACTCCGACTACTTAGTCAGCTTGAAGCTAATGCTTAGCATACGAAAAATATAAAAATTACTTTACCGCCAGCACTCGGAGCTTTTGGAACTTAGTTCTCAAAATTAACCAAACAACTTAAATCATTTAGATTTTTGCCTTATTTCGTGTAGCCCAATTACCGTAAGATATACATACAATATATATTTATTTATTATGTATTTATGTATTTTTTAGCATTTACCAATAGTCAAAATGTGTCAGTGGCCCTGCTATCCCTCTGCCTGTATCGGATCTTGCGGTGGCTGTGGCCCAAGTGGCTTCTATGATCCCAGCTTTGGTTCGTTGGCTGGCGCTTGCAATGGCTTGAGAGGCTCTTGTTATGGCTGCTGGGGTGGACGCTGGTGACAGCGGGTCCTGTGCACGTCTTAATAATTATTGAATCCAATTGGTAATAATTACGTTGCTAAAGCTACTGTGAATGGTATGCAGGTTTGGCCTACAGAAGAAATATAGGAAAAAATCTAACGACACAAGAAAATAACAAATATTTTAAATCCCAGCTTGCTTACATTTAAAATTTATGTACAATATAATAAAGAATAAATCCAATAAAATTTATTTATTTTCTTTTCAATTTTGTTTAGTGTAAGAATATACTTTATAAATCAAACAAAATCAAAGCATTATTATTCGATATATATATTTGAAAAGCTTAACAAATTTCAGTGCAAGCTATGATGGTTGGTTGCAAATGCAAATATATTTTCAATTAAACAAAGAAATAATAAAATAATACATACTGCTTGTACAATATAATAAAGAACTAATGTTCCAATAAAATAAAGCCATAAATTTATTTATTATCTTTTCAATTTTGTTTAGTGTAAGAATATACTTTATAAATCAAACAAAATCAAAGCATTATTCGATATAATTGTGAAAAGCTTAACAAATTTCAATGCACGTTATGATGGTTGGTTGCAAATGCAAATATATTTTTAATTAAAAAAAGAAATAATAAAATAATACATACTGCATGTACAATATAAGAATTAATGTTCCAATAAAATAAAGCCATAAATTTATTTATTATCTTTTCAATTTTGTTTAGTGTAAGAATATATTTTATAAATCAAACAAAATCAAAGCATTATTATTCGATATAATTCTGAAAAGCTTAACAAATTTCAATGCACGTTATGATGGTTGGTTGCAAATGCAAATATATTTTTAATTAAAAAAAGAAATAATAAAATAATACTAGTAATACTGAGTAGGCTTCGAAAAAAATGTCAAAATTACGTTTCGTTTCAAAACATTAAACAGAATATCTTCATTCATCTTTTGTTTCTTTAACAGAGAAGTATATTTTACTACAGGAAGGTTGTGACTTTTTGTAGGCAGGTAAGTTAATAATCAACATTAAAAACATTACCTTTTCAAGTTATTTTGGAAATTTTTAAACACCAATAATAACTATCTTAGGGGTGGCCTATTACAAAATCAATCAATATATTAACTAATTTTTTCACTTATTTATTTAGCACGGGTAGCAGGCGTTTCTGTAGTTAAACATTGTGGTACATTGGCTGATTGAATTTCTGAAAACTAACTTTCTAACAACATTTTTTTACCTATTTCCGGAAAGAATTTAGGTTTGTATTGCCCTTACAGTATACCACCAAATATAATAACATTTTAGCTGTAATCTATTTTCTTAGCAGCAAGTACATTAGTTAAATTTGATCATTATCCTTTTAAAATGTGCAATCCATGCTACTCGTGCTGCGGCTCTTGCTGTTCCCCATGCTGCAGCCCCTGCTGTGGGCCATGCGGTCCCAGCTGTGGACCATGTGGTCCTCCTTGCGGTTTCGGATGTGGACCATGTCCTCCACCGTGCGGTAAACGTAATGGACTTGGCCCTTGTTGTGGCGGGTGTGGACCATGTGGACCATGTGGACCATGTGGACCATGCTGTTAATCATATCTTCAGAACAAACATTTAGGATCAACCTAGTACCACAACATTATATACTCACATATCTGTTAAAAAACTCAAAATTTTAATGTCGAAATAAATGCCTTTAAAATATAAAATTATTTCATTCATTAAGAGTTAATGTCAAAAAATCATATATTATACGTTCTTCCATGCACAAAACTGTGAAACTATTATAATCGCACAGTAGGCCTTGGAATATTCACATTTTAAATTTTAGGCTGACTGTTAAAAATATTAAAAATAGTTAGTTTAATATCGACGTTGGAGCCCGTCGGTTCTCATTTTTATACATTTAATTATCCTCCTATTTTCGTGCAGCGTGAAATATGTGAGTCTTTCGAATTAACAAACATACTAAAATATTTTTATTTGTT
Source organism: Scaptomyza caliginosa (assembly GCA_035044725.1). NCBI lineage: Eukaryota > Metazoa > Arthropoda > Insecta > Diptera > Drosophilidae > Scaptomyza > Scaptomyza caliginosa. The sequence continues at coordinate 158,803 of JAWNNR010000396.1, forward strand.
TTGTAATTTTTTATTAAAAAATATTTTAGCTCAAAATGTTTGGATACACGTGCTACCCGGGTGCCTGCATTGGATCTTGTGGCGGGTGCGGCCCAAGTGGATTTTGTGACTGCTCTGCACAATATCAAGGGCCTTTTAACACCTGGTGCGGCCCCAGTGGACCGGTATTCTGGGGTGGTCGTATGTGCTGACGCTGCTTGCATATTTACAGTTAATCATGTGGTTACGATCGCCATGAGATCCCGCTTGCAGAAGAAAAATAGGAAGAAATAGCTGCTATGTAGCTTTCAAAATTATTTCGATAAACACCTTTCAGGGTACTTGTCACCATGCATAACAAAAATGTATTTTGTAGACTAATCAAATAAAACCATCTACCATCTTTTATAAACACAAACAGAACCGTGTACTCTGCTTACGATAAGGGGCAAAGATGTTAGTACTTGGGCGTAGCATTGAAAGCTTATAATGGTTTTGACAGGAGAGAGCATATACAACCGAGTCGATTTGACTATATCCGTCTGTGCATTTGTACATATAATAAAAGCTCTCATTTTTATATTAAATAACCTTTCTGTAGCATGTCTTTCCACCGAACTATTTTACCCTTTTTACCTATTAAGTGGCCTGAGGGTATTAAGAGGGGTGTGACAAGAGTTATGATTTGATAAATTTAATAAATCTCTGCTCAAGTGTTTTTATAAATCGTAGGTAGCTTTTCATATTAGGTTGTTAAGTTTTGTATCTCTGTTTGAGCTAGTTCAATCTCATTGTTTATCAACGTTTGTTTGGACGACACTATTTTTTTCGGAATATATAATAGACATGAAAATTTTAAATATTGTTAGTGCCTAAATTTTTTTGTAAATCCTAATTCCAAAAAATGGCTTAACGGTATGTTTCGGTTTTTTTAGATTGCACAACTCTAACATCAATATTACGCTTCTCTTTTATAAAATAGTTTAATCTTTCTTTCTTTTCTATCCACGTTTTCAATTGATTTAGGTAGTCGACAAAAATAAATTCGTACTTGATTTCCATTTGTTGGAATTAGGATCGAATGGACAGCAAAACATGACGCACATAATATAATTCATGTACATTATTGCTGCTTCTGATATACATTAAAGTTGGGTGAGTATTATATGATATTAATCCGAGTTAATAATTATAACTAGTGTTTTTCAGATTTGCATGGTTTTTTCTTTTAATTGGCATCCAGTTGTTTTTTAATGGTGATGTTGAAACGTTATTATATATTTGTAATAAATGTTTTCTTACAACATTTAAATGTATCAATTTTTTAACTTGATTTCGGAGATTGCCATTGATACTGTACATTTCAAATGCTGTTTTAAGCAAAAAAATAAAGTAGTTTTTGGCTTAGTTTCAGGGTATAATGGATTTCTGCAAAAGTAAAAAATCATGAACATTTAAACATACACGCAAACAGTTCTAGCACGCTGTAAATCAAGCTATAGGGGTAACTTTTAAGTAGAGTTCTTTCGACTTGAGCTTTATTACTTGTTATTACAAAATACGGTATGAAAATGGTTATATACTGAGTAATTTTTATAGACCTCTTACAATATAATATCTGCAGAATAATTTGTATGTGTTTGTTTTTTATCATTGTGTATGGTTCATTAATTTTTATCGTTGGGTGTTTTAATTGGGTTATACGTTTTCCAAAAATAGCCAAAACTATTAGAAAATGTTGGTGATGGAGAGGGAAGAAAACCAGGTAACTGCAGACCTGGACTCGGTAGCTTAGGTGGAGTGGGCAGGGATAGAATTGATAATATGGGCGGAACTGAAAATGAGAAAACAGGTAGTTTCGGAGGCGACGAAAGATCTGGAAATGGTAGTCTGGGAGGAGCGATTGGAGAAGGAATTGAGGGAAGAGATGGAAGCGGTAGCTTTGGAGGAGAGGGAAGCTCAGGGACTGGCAGTGCAGGTGGAAAAGAAAGGGATATGCTAGGTAGCTTCGGTGGCTTGGGAATAGGTGGAACAGGAAGTCTGGGCGGAGGCGGTAAAGCATGAAAAATACTGGGCAAAGAAGGTAAAGTTGGAACCGAAATAGCTGGTAGTTTCGGTGGTCGGGGCAACATTGGAAAAGATGAGAGTGGCGGCAAATTTGGTAAGGAAGGGGGAGAAATGAAATTTGGGAGAGAAATTGCAGGTGGTGGTGGAAATGGAAGCGAGGGAAGTGGAAATAAGGATGATGGTGCTAAATTTGGTAAAACAGATAAGTCAGGAAGGGATGGAATAGGTTTTAAATGGTGTTGATGATTGTGCTGATGATCATGAATTTCGATCGGCGGAGTAGGTCTTGTTAGTATTGTAGATAAAGTAGCAGTAGTAGAGACTGGATGTGTAGGAACTAGCGTTGTAGATACTGGTCCTGTTGGGGTGGTTGATGCACGAGTTGTTTCAACGGGCAATGTAGAAACCGGCGTTGTCTTTGTTGTAGCAACTGGAGTTGTGCTTATAGTCGAAACTGGAGTTGTCTTTGTGGTAGAAACAAGCTTTGTCTCTGTTGTAGAAACTGGAGTTGTCCTTGTAGTCGAATCAGGAGTTGTCTCTGAGGTAGAAACTGGAGTTGTCTCTGTGGTAGAAACAGGCGTTGTCTCTGTGGTAGAAACAGGCGTTGTCTCTGTGGTAGAAACAGCCGTTGTCTCTGTTGTCGAAACAGGTGTTGTCTCTGTTGTAGAAACTGGAGTTGTCCTTGTAGTCGAAACAGGAGTTGTCTCTGTTGTAGAAACTGGAGTTGTCTCTGTTGTAGAAACAGGTGTTGTCTCTGTGGTAGAAACAGCCGTTGTCTCTGTTGTCGAAACAGGTGTTGTCTCTGTTGTAGAAACTGGACTTGTCTCTGTGGTAGAAACAATTGTTGTCTCTGTTGTAAAAACTGGAGTTGTCCTTGAAGTCGAAACAGGAGTTGTCACTGTGGTAGAAACTGGAGTTGTCTTTGTGGTAGAAACAGGCGTTGTCTTTGTGGTAGAAACAGGCGTTGTCTCTGTGGTAGAACCAGCCGTAGTCTCTGTTGTAGAAACTGGAGTTGTCCTTGTAGTCGAAACAGGTGTTGTCTCTGTGGTAGAAACTGGAGTTGTCTCTGTTGTAGAAACAGGTGTTGTCTCTGTTGTAGAAACTGGACTTGTCTCTGTGGTAGAAACAATTGTTGTCTCTGTTGTAAAAACTGGAGTTGTCCTTGTAGTCGAAACAGGAGTTGTCTCTGTTGTAGAAACTGGAGTTGTCTCTGTTGTAGAAACAGGTGTTGTCTCTGTGGTAGAAACAGCCGTTGTCTCTGTTGTCGAAACAGGTGTTGTCTCTGTTGTAGAAACTGGACTTGTCTCTGTGGTAGAAACAATTGTTGTCTCTGTTGTAAAAACTGGAGTTGTCCTTGTAGTCGAAACAGGAGTTGTCTCTGTTGTAGAAACTGGAGTTGTCTCTGTTGTAGAAACAGGTGTTGTCTCTGTGGTAGAAACAGCCGTTGTCTCTGTTGTCGAAACAGGTGTTGTCTCTGTTGTAGAAACTGGAGTTGTCCTTGTAGTCGAAACAGGAGTTGTCTCTGTTGTAGAAACTGGAGTTGTCTCTGTTGTAGAAACAGGTGTTGTCTCTGTGGTAGAAACAGCCGTTGTCTCTGTTGTCGAAACAGGTGTTGTCTCTGTTGTAGAAACTGGACTTGTCTCTGTGGTAGAAACAATTGTTGTCTCTGTTGTAAAAACTGGAGTTGTCCTTGAAGTCGAAACAGGAGTTGTCACTGTGGTAGAAACTGGAGTTGTCTTTGTGGTAGAAACAGGCGTTGTCTTTGTGGTAGAAACAGGCGTTGTCTCTGTGGTAGAACCAGCCGTAGTCTCTGTTGTAGAAACTGGAGTTGTCCTTGTAGTCGAAACAAGTGTTGTCTCTGTGGTAGAAACTGGAGTTGTCTCTGTTGTAGAAACTGGAGGTGTCTTTGTGGTAGAAACAGGCGCTGTCTCTGTTGTAGAAACTGGAGTAGTCTTTGTGGTAGAAACAGGCGTTGTCTCTGTTGTAGAAACTGGAGTTGTCCTTGTAGTCGAGTCAGGAGTTGTCTCTGTTGTAGAAACTGGAGTTGTCTCTGTTGTAGAAACAGGTGTTGTCTCTGTTGTAAAAATTGGAGTTGTCCTTGAAGTCGAAACAGGAGTTGTCTGTGTGGTAGAAACTTGAGTTGTCTTTGTGGTAGAAACAGGCGTTGTCTCTGTTGTAGAAACTGGAGTTTTCTTTGTGGTAGAAACAGGCGTTGTCTCTGTTGTAGAAACTGGAGTTGTCTTTGTGGTAGAAATAGGCGTGGACTCTGTTGTAGAAACTGGAGTTGTCCTTGTAGTCGAGTCAGGAGTTGTCTCTGTGGTAGAAACTGGAGTTGTCTTTGTGGTAGAAACAGGCGTTGTCTCTGTTGTAGAAACTGGAGTTGTCTTTGTGGTAGAAACAGGTGTTGTCTTTGTGGTAGAAACAGGCGTTGTCTCTGTGGTAGACACAGCCGTTGTCTCTGTTGTCGAAACAGGTGTTGTCTCTGTTGTAGAAACTGGAGTTGTCCTTGTAGTCGAAACAGGATTTGTCTCTGTGGTAGAAACTGGAGTTGTCTCTGTTGTAGAAACTGGAGTTGTCTTTGTGGTAGAAAGAGGCGTTGTCTCTGTTGAAGAAACTGGAGTAGTCTTTGTTGTCTCTGTTGTAGAAACTGGAGTTGTCCTTGTATTCGAATCAGGAGTTGTCTCTGTTGTAGAAACTGGAGTTGTCTCTGTTGTAGAAACAGGTGTTGTCTTTGTGGTAGAAACAGGCGTTGTCTCTGTGGTAGAAACAGCCGTTGTCTCTGTTGTCGAAACAGGTGTTGTCTCTGTTGTAGAAACAGGGCTTGTCTCTGTGGTAGAAACAATTGTTGTCTCGGTTGTAAAAACTGGAGTTGTCCTTGAAGTCGAAACAGGAGTTGTCTCTGTGGTAGAAACTGGAGTTGTCTTTGTGGTAGAAACAGGCGTTGTCTCTGTTGTAGAAACTGAAGTTGTCTTTGTGGTAGAAACAGGTGTTGTCTTTGTGGTAGAAACAGGCGCTTTCTCTGTGGTAGACACAGCCGTTGTCTCTGTTGTCGAAACAGGTGTTGTCTCTGTTGTAGAAACTGGAGTTGTCCTTGTAGTCGAAACTGGAGTTGTCTCTGTGGTAGAAACTGGAGTTGTCTCTGTTGTAGAAACAGGAGTTGCCTTTGTGGTAGAAACAGGCGTTGTCTCTGTTGTAGAAACTGGAGTAGTCTTTGTTGTCTCTGTTGTAGAAACTGTAGTTGTCCTTGTAGTCGAATCAGGAGTTGTCTCTGTTGTAGAAACTGGAGTTGTCTTTGTGGTAGAAACAGGTGTTGTCTTTGTGGTAGAAACAGGCGTTGTCTCTGTGGTAGAAACAGCCGATGTCTCTGTTGTCGAAACAGGTGTTGTCTCTTTTGTAGAAACTGGACTTGTCTCTGTGGTAGAAACAATTGTTGTCTCTGTTGTAGAAACTGGAGTTGTCTCTGTTGTAGAAACAGGTGTTGTCTTTGTGGTAGAAACAGGCGTTGTCTCTGTAGTAAAAACAGGCGTTGTCTCTGTGGTAGAAACAGCCGTTGTCTCTGTTGTAGAAACAGCCGTTGTCTCTGTTGTCGAAACAGGTGTTGTCTCTGTTGTAGAAACTGGAGTTGTCCTTGTAGTCGAAACAGGAGTTGTCTCTGTGGGAGAAACTGGAGTTGTCTCTGTTGTAGAAACTGGAGTTGTCCTTGTAGTCGAATCAGGATTTGTCTCTGTTGTAGAAACTGGAGTTGTCTCTGTTGTAGAAACAGGTGTTGTCTTTGTGGTAGAAACAATTGTTGTCTCTGTTGTAAAAACTGGAGTTGTCCTTGAAGTCGAAACAAGAGTTGTCTGTGTGGTAGAAACTGGAGAGGTCTTTGTGGTAGAAACAGGCGTTGTCTCTGTTGTAGAAACTGGAGTTGTCTTTGTGGTAGAAATAGGCGTTGTCTCTGTTGTCGAGACAGGTGTTGTCTCTGTTGTAGAAACTGGAGTTGTCCTTGTAGTCGAAACAGGAGTTGTCTCTGTGGTAGAAACTGGAGTTGTCTCTGTTGTAGAAACTGGAGTTGTCTCTGTGGTAGAAACAGGCGTTGTCTCTGTTGTAGAAACTGGAGTTGTCTTTGTGGTAGAAACAGGCGTTGTCTCTGTTGTAGAAACTGGAGTTGTCCTTGTAGTCGAATCAGGAGTTGTCTCTGTTGTAGAAACTGGAGTTGTCTCTGTTGTAGAAACAGGTGTTGTCTTTGTGGTAGAAACAGGCGTTGTCTCTGTGGTAGAAACAGCCGTTGTCTCTGTTGTCGAAACAGGTGTTTTCTCTGTTGTAGAAACTGGAGTTGTCCTTGAAGTCGAAACAGGAGTTGTCTCTGTGGTAAAAACTGGAGTTGTCTTTGTGGTGGAAACAGGCGTTGTCCCTGTCGTAGAAACTGGAGTTGTCTTTGTGGTAGAAACAGGTGTTGTCTTTGTGGTAGAAACAGGCGTTGTCTCTGTAGTAGAAACAGGCGTTGTATCTGTGGTAGAAACAGCCGTTGTCTCTGTTGTCGAAACAAGTGTTGTCTCTGTTGTAGAACCGGGAGTTGTCCTTGTAGTCGAAAAAGGAGTTGTCTCTGTGGGAGAAACTGGAGTTGTCTCTGTTGTAGAAACTGGAGTTGTCCTTGTAGTCGAATCAGGATTTGTCTCTGTTGTAGAAACTGGAGTTGTCTCTGTTGTAGAAACTGGAGTTGTCTCTGTTGTAGAAACAGGTGTTGTCTTTGTGGTAGAAACAATTGTTGTCTCTGTTGTAAAAACTGGAGTTGTCCTTGAAGTCGAAACAGGAGTTGTCTGTGTGGTAGAAACTGGAGTTGTCTTTGTGGTAGAAACAGGCGTTGTCTCTGTTGTAAAAACTGGAGTTGTCCTTGAAGTCGAAACAGGAGTTGTCTGTGTGGTAGAAACTGGAGTTGTCTTTGTGGTAGAAACAGGCGTTGTCTCTGTTGTAGAAACTGGAGTTGTCTTTGTGGTAGAAACAAGTGGTGTCTTTGTGGTAGAAACTGGAGTTGTCTTTGTGGTAGAAACAGGCGTTGTCTCTGTTGTAGAAACTGGAGTTGTCTTTGTGGTAGAAACAGGTGTTGTCTTTGTGGTAGAAACAGGCGTTGTCTCTGTGGTAGAAACAGCCGTTGTCTCTGTTGTCGAAACAGGCGTTGTCTCTGTTGTAGAAACTGGAGTTGTCTCTGTGGTAGAAACAGGCGTTGTCTCTGTTGTAGAAACTGGAGTTGTCCTTGTAGTCGAAACAGGAGTTGTCTTTGTGGTAAAAACAGGCGTTGTCTCTGTGGTAGAAACAGGAGTTGTCTTTGTGGTAGAAACAGGCGTTGTCTCTGTTGTAGA
>JAWNNR010000399.1:0-28096 GCA_035044725.1 Scaptomyza caliginosa
ATGTATTTATACATATGCGTTGTAATGCGTTGTATGCGACTGTAAAAAATCTCGCAACGCTCGTTATGGAAGCGGATTCGATTACAAAGCTAATTTTCAAAATGCTATCATAAACAAAACCAAATATTTTTATAGATTATATGCCATTTGTTATCAATTTGCATCAAGAATTTGATTTCCACGCCCACCGAAGAGAAATAAAACTAAAATTGTTTAAAAAAATTTCCCAACTCCACTTTTGAGCCGCTTTTGAGCGGTCCGTCAATTGTTGGACCGGGGGCGCACCAGCGCCAAGCAAGCAACGGTACAAAATGCATGGGTATTTGTATGCGTGTGCGCTTGCTACATTTTTTGCTGGGATATTTTAAGAGCGTCTTATTGCAGCGAAATAAAAGAAGAGAGAACACGAACATGCGCTCCCAGATCGCTGAGTAAGCGAAGTACTTTTCGCTTAGCAAATCATTAGCCAACGTTCGCTCGAGTCGTTCACCACGCGTTCTTTGTATACATACATATGTATACGTATCAATATAAAAGATGGGCGCTCACAGTGCTTCGTGTACGCTTTGTTTGTTTTTCGTTTATTTATAAACATACATATGCATATAAAACCGAATATTTACATGCGGATATTAATAAATTGCGTTGAGTTGCTCTCTATGCTCTCCCGAGTCAACAAATCTAAATTACAACCAAAACAATATGCGCGTAGTAAATACAAACGGTTCAAAAGTGTCGGTTAAGTTATACCCAAATCTGAAAAAGAAAATATAAAAACCAAATACAAGGGGATAAAGATAAAGATAAAGATAACTCACAAAATTGTAATTTATTTGTTTATTGTGTATACATACAGTAACATAGTTCAAAATTGGTTGTTGCGAACGGTTTACATTTGTTACCCAACTCCCTACAAATCGCAATTGAATTAAACCTTATTAAATGACCAGCAAAATAGCTAAAATGCGCTTGCAGCAGCGTTGCAGCAACAACAAAAACGCCAGTAGAACAAGGGCCGCACATACAATTAGCACCAATAGCAATAGCAATATTAACAGCAACAACAACAACAATATCACTACGCGCGCAAAATCACCAAATCTCACCAACAATCGAAACGGTTTCTTTAAACTGCGCAGTACCACAAAAGCAAGTCCAGCAAAAGAAAACAACAACAAAAACTCATTACTTGTCGAAACGCTGGAGGAGACAACAACATCGGTGGAGCTGTTGTCAGCTGCTGCCGCAGATATTGCCTATGCTGAAAAAGGCTTGCATTATCGTGCTTATACCACTCTGCGCAGTAACTCTTCATCGGCCATTTTAGCAGAAGCTGGGCTGCTAGGAAACAGTCCCAGCATTTTGTATGCCCGCCCTCGCACTCTCAATGTGCGTAATGTCTGCCAGACGCCAGCGCAAATAACGCAAATATTTTTTGGGTATGTTTAATTTTATAGTCTTTTTCGGATTAACGTATCTTATACTGCTTTTGATCACTTTAAACTACGTCAAATTATAGTTATTTCTAAATACATGCTTAGAAAACAATTAAGACTGCAGGGAAACACGCTTATTGGGTATCTTAATAGGAAATGATCTTAATAATACTATATAATATATACTACGCTGAAAACAGCTACATCATTTACTCTACAAAAATATAAAATTTTGGGTTTCCTTTGTGAGACCTCAATTTCTGCGCCTTGCATAGTTAAGACACATATTGATATTATAAGATTATTATTTTGTTTATTCAACACACGCGATTATGCTGTTAAGTCTATTGATATTTATGATTGATGCTTGTACAAAAATTTGAATCCTGCTGGAAAAATGTAAAGTAAAAAGAAAATTAAAAAAATTACATCAGCCAGAACTTTGAATATTGAATGCAGTCATTAAAAGAGGGATGTAGAGAGCGGTTTGTGTAGCACATTTTGCTAACCGAGTATGTTGTTCAGAGTTGTGGCGGTGAAGGAACAGCGGCTAGCCAGCAACGTTCAGGTCTATGTCGATAGCTGGAACCCTGACCAGATGAAAGTCAATTGACGATGAAGCATTAGTCAAACAGGAGGAATAAACCTAGAATCTATATTTAAAATTGGATGCGAACGCAGCGTTTGCACTGTCTCTGAAATCGATCACTTTTTTCTTTGGGTTCGGGTTATTTTTTTTTAATATGTACCGCATATATATTTAGAATGTTATCTTGCTGCCAAAGTGTGCTAGACTTAAAACACAAAAATTACGTGGGAGTAACAACGACAGAGTCCAAACAAAGCCATGACAACTTTGTTTCATGACATGTGTTTTATGTGCCTGACCAAGATGAGATCATTTTTAACTGCTCGCTTAACATAGGTTCCCAGCAAACCCCTTACTTACTCTGAGTCAAAAATCAACCTTATAGCAAGGAACTAAAATAGTTAACTCTTGCATCTGCACTGCAACTTTTGGTGAATTGTCGGTTCAAAAACTTAATTGACAAAATATTTAAGAAAAAAAACGCTACCTACGCGTTTCTTTTATTTGTAATGGCTAAAAATAAATCCCTTAAAACCTTAAGCAAGCTTTTTGGGCCCGTGTACATCGTTTCTTGCCATGATATCAAATATTTGAATTCGTTAAAAACAACCATACATACCATTGTCGATATCCTGTTTTGAGTCACAAAAATTATAATGATTGTGATTTATCCCTTCCCTGTAAAAACTAATTCGGCGCACTTATAGAAAAAAATAATTATTTTTCCTGGCCTTTATTGTACACTTGTTGTTATATTAATAGTATACATGGTCGAGAAAGCTCAACTAGGAGCTACGGTTAACATTAGACTTAATACTTACAGCATTTGCTTGCTTTTTTATCTCTGGTACAAGTCAACCAATTTCGCAAGACTTGTCCCTGAATCAAATAAATTTGTCTATAGCTAGATGAAGATGATTTAAGTGTGACCTAGCTATCTATATTCTTTAAGGCAACCACTAAAGGGTCTCGTCAAATGAAATGAAAAACCTCTACATTTTACAATTTGCTCTTTTTTTAAGATTGTTATTCCTATATTTTTAGTTTTTTCAGAGAGCTTTATTCTAATTCAAAAGTATAAAGATCATGTACTCTATCAAAATAAGTGATATATAAACATATTTCGATTTTGATAAGTGTGCTAAAATTTAAAATATCGCTTAGCACAGGAAATTGCCCACACGCTCTTCTTTATGATATTCGAGTAGGACAATCCTTTGCGAGTACATATAATAACTTTGCTATCCAAACACGATATTGGATTAAAACAATAGTAAACAAAAAAAAAAAGGGTAAAAGATAAATGTAAACATTAAAATCCTTTAAAAGTAAAAACAAAAAAGGGAAAATAAAATAGGGGTTTTTACCATTTTTTAAACTGTTTTTTTCTTAAATTTATTATCCATTTTTAACACTTCCATATATTCTTTAATAACAAGTTAAAATCTAATACTTGCATTTAATTTTGTTGATTTTGCAATTTTTTATGTTAATTGAGTGGCAAACTAAATCGCCAACAGCATTATATTTCTTGCCCCAAAATATTACACTGACATGTTATAGTTTGGACAATACAGATATATAAAAAAGTTACTAATAACGAAACATACAAAGCCTACATTCCTTCTTACATATAAAAAAATATATAAATTGCTATAAATATTTCGATAAGTTTTAAATAAATATGTAGAAAACAGTTGAATTATTTTAAGAAAGAGTTTAAAAATATTGGATTATTAATTATCGTATTACTTTTAATTTCAATTAATATCTTAAAAACCTAGATGGATCGGTTTGCACCTCGGGGTGTACCGACCCATTGAATATTGAGGCAATAAATAAAATTAAAATAAAAGTATTAAAAGTATAAATGGAAAGCGAAATCATTCATTTATATGAAGCTGTGTCACATAAATTTAATCAGTGTTAAGCTTCAAACACAAGTAAATGTACGTCATTTTGTATACCACGAACCCATGAAATGGGTAAATAAACTATAAAAGGGTCTGTCCATCGGACGCCTGTCTGAATTTGTGTATTTTATAGCTACAGACAGATTCGGGTTTAATATACTTATGGAAGCGATAACGATGCATTTTTGAATTTGATAAAAATTAAATGCATCTTTTTATCGATATTTGTTGAGAATCACTGCAGATATTTAAGATTCATTAATTGTTTAGTCTAGTCGCCTTGTCTCATAAAAGGGTTTACTGTATCTTCTAGTCAAGCTCTCGACTTAAGCTTTCTAACTTGTTATTAGTTATAACATATAGTTCCTATTTACTATTGTCTTTGCCTTGTAAAACTGTTAGTTTACCGTCTTCTATTTGCTTGATTTGTAACTAGTATAACATAACAAAACATTGCAATTATAATCAATGATTAATTTTGATATGAAAGCTTCGTTAATTTAATGTTTATATTTAAATACATTCAATAGAAAAACTGGCAAGTGTTATTTAAATTTGTATTTTGTGCTGTATACCGCATTTATATGAAAAGCCAAAAACATAAAACTGCTTCAAAATATAAAAACAATAAATTGCGCGTTGATTAGGCAATAAACAGAAATATTCTTTTGAATACGTATATTAAGCGAGAAAAACAGCTCTTTAATAAAAAAAGTAAGAGAGAGAAACTAAACAATGTGGGAACTAAACTTATTGTGTAGTTTTTTCTGGTGAAAACTTTTTAATGAAATGAATAAGACTCATCACTGCTGTTTAGAAGAGCAAATTTAGGCATGTGTGCTACATCCGTGTGAGTCTTGCTTTTATGGTTATTTAAAATGTGAAAGAGTATGCTCAGCTCTCTTAATGATCAGTTAGTCGACACATTACATAGCTGAGTGAGACTCATTTTCTCTCTCTTAAAATCTATTGGTGTGTGTTGTTTGCGTCTGCTGTGAGAGCACGTTGCTACGTCATTTTTATTATTAGTAATGACCTCATCATAGATTATGGCTTTGACTGCTTTGACCGTCTGTCTGTAGTATATTGAACCAAGTCGTCGACGTATTTGCCAAACAGCTGCAACGTAGGTGCAAACTGGCCGTGCGTCTCCCTGTAATTAGGGAGCCACGAATATTGAACAAACAATATTTAAACGCCCTCTTCTAAAATGCCTTGTTTGTTTTCAATAATAAACGATTATAGGAAAATATATTTCATTCAAATTTATAAGATAAAATGTGTACTTCTTAATTTGAACTGTTGTTGTTTCTTTCTTTTTTAGTAAGGAGATACTATACTATATAATTTTATTGTTTATCATAATTAGATTCCCAAAACTTGTTACTAAACTACAAGTTCACAAGTTGAGTCAAGAATATATTTTCCAACTTAATAATACAGAATAATATTTTCCTAAAATTTAAAATATATAAACTCATATTGTTCAATTACGAATTTATTGTGGCAAGCCTTTTGCGATCGTTTTAGTATACATGTATGTCTAAGTCGCAAGTGAGTATTAATGTGCAGTTGAGAATGTAAATATATAAAATATTGAATATACATATACATATATAATTCCGGTATGCGGCATGAATCACTCGATCTTTGCGTTTTGTTGACTTAACAAAGTTCAATGTCCATTAGTCTTTCGCTTAATTATGTGTAAAAACTGTGCATTACCTATTAATAGCAAACTTACGCATGTCCCAATGAGAATATGTTTGTAGCATTTTATGCCTGTATCACGTCTTAATATATTACGCATATATATGTCATGATAGTTACATTTTTTTCTAGATATTAATTTTTTTAATAACTAAACAAAATACTAGTATTTTGGTGCAATTGTTGGTAACATAGTGACAAAACGCTGTATATAACATTCGAGATTAAAAAAAAATACTTTATTTTACTAGCTGCAGTTCGATGTGACTATGTGTAAACACAATTTTGGTTAATGAACACCTTAACAGACCTTTATTTTAAGCCTTTATTGGTTTTGCTCAGAGAGCGCAAATAAGATCTATGGGATAACAAATTTCAAATTGTTACATTCTGATATAAAAAAAGGGTGACATTTAATTCATTATTTAAAAATTAAGTAATTTATCTCATTTTTGGCCCACTGAATACCTAACATTTTGACATAAAAACTATGTTTATTATTAAACTAGATTTAAATTAAAAACTTTTCATAACTAAATAACTATGTTTGTACAAAGGAAACTAATGTGAGACTTATGAAAGATTTAAAAGTTATCAAAACCGATTGAATGACAACACAAAAAAGTGCTATTGACTCGCTTAATATTAAAACATGGAAAGGAATTGTGCCTTCATGTTGGTTCAGGCAAATCTGATGTCCCACAAGTAAATTACATTTGTGCTTGTATTGGTGTCTCAGGTTTTGTCATATGCGAACTTTGACTAGATCCAAGAGTTAGCATTTAAATACATTAAAACAATACATTAGAATGCCAAGCATAGAAGAAATACTAGCCCTCACGCGTTACAACAACGAAAACATAGGGTGACGACTTATTTACTTGAGTTTTGTGCTTATAATTTCTAAGCATCAAATTGTAAATAGCCAGAAACTTTTTACATGCTACGCATATTAAAATGTGTATTTCGTAATATACTGTTATTAAATTTAAAAGAACAACATTTTTGATTAATGAGTCCGTAATAATTGAATATTGCTTTGAACTGTATAACCGATCACCACAATTATTTTGTTCTATTGATTATTAAATTTTAACTTTCGTTTTAATGAAACCGTACATTTTAAACGAAATAATAAACTTTTTTTGCAGCTTTACTTATGTGTTCTGATTACTTATGTATTAATTGACGTTGGAAACGGTTTTGACGTCAGCTCTTTGACATGCTGCCAATGACAGCTGATAAGTTTTTCTGGGCAAAAACAAAAACCACTAAGTAACAAGTTAAAATTTTATTTGAATTTAATAGCACTGCAAAGCTGATTAGCGGGAAATTTTTTAAGGAAAAAAAAAAACTTTGGTCATTCTATTGTTGTTCTATTGTATTCTTTCGAACCGACTACTTTTAATTCCAGCTTACAAATTATTGATTTTTGTTCAAACTGTACATCATACATTTGTTAACTAAATTAAAAGTCAGTATCAAAAAATGTTTTCAAAAATAATTAAAACAGAATTTGTACTTTTCTATAATCGAACTTTAATATGACCTAAGTTTAAAAAAAAAACACATCTGGGACCGCACACAAGCAAGCCTTTCAAATGGCAGGTGCTACCAGAACAAGCCGCCTTAGGCCCAAAATACAACCCAACGCAAAACACTTAAGCAGCTTTGGCCATGCACCCTTAGTGGAACAAAGTAATAGACGCCGACAGTCGACTGACTGTGGTTAAAATGTTGACACACTTATTTTTAGCAGATATTAAATTACATCCTGAAATGGTGAATAAAAGATACAAAAGTTTTTTTTTTTCAAATTATGTAACGGACAGAAGAATGTATCTTAAATGTACATATATTTCTTTTATCAGCTTTAACAGCCGACTCGATATGACCATGTTTGTCCTTATGTTAAAAAAAATGGGCTTTATACCTTTTGATGTTGCTAATAAATTTCCAAAAGCTGCTTGCAGGTTGTTGTTGCGACAGCCGGCGTCAGTTGAATAAAATGTGGTTTACTTTAAGTCAGCATTTAAAAAGTATCTAAAGCAACAAACAAAATTTTCCTATTCAATGTTTGCCATATTTCAGTAGGGTCAAAGTAGTGAATGTATTTGGTACATGCATAATAACAATGAATCGTCAAGCTTTATTGTCTTGAGTCTTCTCAATTGTTTTTATATAAAAATTGTTTACCAGATTATTTTATTAGCATTCATTGTCATGATTAACAACAACCTAAAATACAATTATAAAAGTTCACATATTTTTTTTTAGTTTTCTGCAGTGATGAAAGTGCTCTTGGTATCGTTGATTTTGTTATTGCCTTATTGTCAATATCTGGCAGTAAATACGAAAGCAAAAGCAAACGCAATATGTGATGTTACCTCCGCTGCCAAGGCACAAATTAAGTAAATCTAAATTTTAACTTAATGCATTCTATAAAATTAAGCATATGGATATCCCTCAGATTGAAAATAAAATAAAATAAAATAAAAAAAAAGGAACACACAGGGTCGGTGGAAATCAGCCTAATAAAAACATTGTGCTTAGAATATAATAAATATATTGTCACAACCTACTTAAAAACTATATTAAACTTTTTCAAGTTTTCAAAAGCACAGTGATAAAAAGATGTGGCGTTTAGAAAACATTTTAAAATGCTATAAAACCTAAACTTGAAAAAACCAATTTATTGTACATTATATCGCATTTAAAAAAGTAACCTTATTTGTTTATAAAGCTTAAAAAATATTGGAAATAGAAATCGGAAAATCATAGTTAATTTTTTGTGGTTATGTTATAACAGCTTAATGCCTTTTTTTTTTTTAAATTTTGAATAGTTTAAGCATAGTTTAATTTCGTAGTTAGCTAAGTTAAATTTAGCCTCCCGGGCAAAACGCGACAGCAAGAACTATGGACAAACCGACTACTTTAAGCAACGAAAAATCGTTTTGGAACACTTTAAAAGTTCAAAGGTCCAAATAGCTCAAATGGTTAACCTGAACCCCCAAGTCTTTTGAACAATTATCTCAACTGGCAGGGGATGAAATGAGGAATAAGAACTGTGCAAAAACTGTGCGCCAAGCTTTGCGCAAACATGATTTTAAAGCCCAAGTACCCCGTAGGCACAATTTTATAAGCGCTAAAAATACGGAGGATAGGATGACGTTCGTCAAAATCCAATTGAACATGGTTTTGGAATTCTAGAATTAAATTTGGAGACGAGTCCGAATTTAACAAATATGTATGATGACGGCCCAATACTGACTTAGATCCAAAACACATAAATGTTTGCTGGCAGCTAGCTGAATAGCAAAGTGGCGCTTAAACATTTTTAGCTTTTTTTTGTGTAGGTTTTATAGCACATCAACGTTTTTTCTAGACATCACATGATTTGAACTCTGAGTTACTGTATATAAAACCAATCAAACAAAAATTTGTCGGGGCTTTCCTTTTGTGTAACTAAATTTTCAATTGATCAGTTTGTTTATTTTTTATGTTTATTTTGATATATGCAATAAGCACTAAGTAGTTAAGTTTTTCAGTTAAACAGGTACCTAAAATATACATATATAAACCAATCAATGTATGAAATATAATTATTTTTTTGTATTTTATTTAAACTTATAAGGGAGGTTCTAAACGCCTGGAAAGCTAAATCGCGATGCAATGTGGTACCCGAGGAGCACACCGAGGAACTTTTTCACGAGCTAAGCTTTCACCCGAGCGAAAAGCAGAGTAAGTTTTTTAATAATACCCATACATATATATTTATATACAATTTTCAATTCATTTCTGCACAAAGTCAGCGAAATGCTACAAACAGCAAAGAAAGTGGCTCGCAATTCTCGCGGACAATTAAATGGCTTAACATTTGGACAGTTTTGTGTACTGGCTGCAGATCTAAAGCGCTTTCGGTAGGTTTTGAATTGCTAAATTAGAGCTTTGACCAAATAATGATCATAAAATATTTATATATTTTTGTCACTTAGGGGTTCATTTATACCACATTCATCGAACTTCAATGATTTAAATAACCAGGATCTGTCAAGCTCTTCTATGCAGCAACATGATGGCAATACACAAGCTGAACTTGGAAACAACACTGATAAATCGCAAAACCAATCTCAAGCTGGTAAATCTTGCGGGCATAGCAGTAAGAATGCTAGTAATTATGGCACTGAGTTACGCAGTTCAAAGTCTTTTAGTAGTGTCGATGACACAAAGAATAAAAAGAATGCCAGTAATGAGCCTGTCCAGGTGTTTCTTGGGGGCTCTTGCAACCCAACTACGTGGCGTGCGGATGTTGCCATACCTGCACTAAAAGAACTAGGAATTTCGTTCTATAATCCTGTAAGTGCACAATATATATATATTTAATATAAAATAATCAGCTGATAGAACCCAGCATTACACAAAATATGTTATTGAGCGCATTAAATTTATAAAAATCGTGTCTTGGTTTCGAGCAAACGGACGAGCGACCAAACGACATATTATATCTTGATGTAATATATATTCTTAGTGATAAACAGCCGAGTGATTAAGCCATGTATGTCGTGTATTGCCCTTATGTCTGATCACGGTTATACTAGAAACTGTTTTTTAAACCTTAAGCAGATTAAGTTTGTCTTAATTATTGACAGCTCTTTAGGGATTTAATGCACATAAAATTTTTTTTATTTAATTTTCTAAAAACGTATTATTAATTTTCTGCAACTTTTTAAGAGCACTAAAAATATTAAGCATTAAAGCAGCAGCGTCTGCAACTTTTGCAATTTTACAAACAATTAATGTAATGTACACGAAATTTAGTTCGATGTAAATATATTAATCACTCCGATGGGAGTAAACATAGCCAATTTTGTCCACACTCTACAGCTTAGGCATCACCTTATAACCTCCTTACCCCATAAAATGGTAAATAGGGTATAATACTTATGTGCAAATATATGTAACAGACTGACTCAAAAATGTAATGATTGTACGCTGTAAAACTAGGGTTCAGGGTTTCTTCTAGCAAAACATTTTCGACTGCAGGCCTTTTAATTGTTTTTTATTCAAATCCACTTTAGTAACTAGCTAGCAGCAAGCTAGTAATGATAGAAAAAGAGTTTTGTTCCAAATCGATAGCCCGTAGCTTTTATAATATTTTCAACATATTGCTGTCTAAGTTTAAGGATATTTCTAGTCGTTCCAATCGTAATTTTTTTAATTTATTTAATCTATAACCCTGCCATGTTTTTTTTTACATAAGTTTTAAGAGAATTTTAATTTTCGTAAAACATTGTCTAATTTTATAACTGTAATAACTACATATACTTTCAGCAAGTTTCCAATTGGACGCCCGATCTAATTGAGCTCGAGCATCGAGCAAAAGAGAAAGCCCGGGTATTATTCTTTGTTATGGATTCGGAAACACGCGCATCTGCTGGTGCCATTGAGGCGGCACACATAGCGGGTCAAAACTGCAAGCAGCTAGTGTTGGTTTTGCATCCGTATAAACCAAATCAATATATCCTGAATGAGCCTATTTCACATCAGTAAGGTTAAATCTTAGCTAAACTGTCTGCATTTATTTTAAAATAAAATTGCTTTTGTAGAGAATACCTCGATTTAAACCGGAATCAGTTAATACTTAAGGAACTAGTCTCCCGTCGCGGGCTGCCAGTGTTGGATAACATACCCTCCGGTTTGCAGCGCACCAAGGATATCCTAGCAAAAAAATGGAGTCCACCGTCCAAGATATCTTCTATTTTAAAGTAAGTTATGCAATCAAACACTTCAGGACAATAAAATCCATTAGATTAAGAACATTTGTTAGTTGAGTTATATAAATATGAAAGCAACCAAAGAAAATTGTATGTTTTGTTATAGTCTGTATGTTTCGTTATAGTCTGAAAGGTACGAGACAGCCGAATGTTTAAGGCCAGACATTTTATATGTATATCATATAAATCATACTGTAAAAAGTATACACTTGTCATGCCTAAAATCATGCTCATTTCAAATCAGATACCTTCAAATGCTTCTATCCTCATTTCAAAATCATTCAACAAATTGTATACTGTTGCCAAACCGAAACATTTTTTATTTTAATTATCGCTCTTAAAATTCTGACTACTGATTTTTATATCAAACATTGTATATATCTTTTGATTATTGTGTTGCCCTGTTTTATTTGACAAAAAAATTTGCTATAGAAGTATTTTCACTAAAAGGATGAATAAAAATCTTTAGATTGCAACGGTTTTAAAATTCAACACTTAATTCTTTTTCTTGTGCACTTTAACCTTTATAATAAAGGTTTCATCAGTTGCATGCGAACCCAAATAAGTCCATAATCCGCTCATATCAAAGCAACCACCACCGTTATTAAAAAAAACGAATATAAAAAACTTAGTTGTTCCCTTGCTCTCATATATAGAATGTGAAAATCGTACATATTTATACAAAGATTCAGCCCTAATGCAAATCATAGAGCAAAAACACTCCATTTTATGTACTCAAACTATTGTTCGCGTACGTTGTTTTGTCTGACATTCGCTGTACAACTGCAATAGCCGGCATTTGTGTTGATTGTTTATGTTTGCTTTTGTTTGCTCAACATGATTACATTTTTTATTGGTTTTGCAGAGCGTACTTAAAAAATGGCTGAAAGCGAATGCATTTGCCTAGGACAACTAACATTAATAAACTAACTTTAAAAGCGTGTTATTTTGAATAGCATTAATCAATTAATTATTATTAATTTACGAATTTTTCATTTACAATTTTCTAATCTTGTAGCTTAATTTGCCATTTATTTATATACCTTTTTTTTGCCATTTAATTTGCGGTCACCGTTGTATTCTTTACGAAAGAAAATGTCTTCATTGGATTTGCCGTCTGCTTAAACTTTCCTGTTTACATCAAGTGCTTACCTGGGAGAATGTTAATTTTTTCTTTAGTTTATAATGTTTTAAATTTGTTAATATTAAAGTTTTACCTTTGCTTATAGTAGCAGTTCAATTTTCTTTCTGCAAACTCATCTCTCTCGTAATGAAAAAAAATGTATTTGTATCTTTAATAAGTATACTCCTCGGGCTGTAATTGTTGTAGTTATTTGTATTTTTTATATGTTTAAATGTTTAAGTACAATTTATCCCACATATAACTGAGTGTTCGCGGCTTAAAAGCCTGTACTTGCGCAAACCTAGCTACTCACCTGGTCGTGATGGAATGCTAGGCTGTATAGAGACTTATTGTGTACCATTACTTACATTATTTATCCCTTGAATCAACTGTTTTTCTCAATATATATAAAAAATCTTTATTTATTCACTATATTACAAATTCTTCTAAGCTTAACGTTAAAAATGTCGAAAAGTGTGTGAAAAAATGTTTATGTTTACATTTGATTTAGTTTGTCATTTCTCCTATCTTGGTTTTCCTAGTACTTGTGGGCTTGAACACGGAAAAAATTATTTGTAGCAATACCAATTCTTGTTACCACTGGTGTTTCACTTGCAACTCTTTTACCCATATTCCAGCAGTAATTCCAATTTTAAACGTTTGCTGATGGTAAAAATGTATATCTAACCTAATACTGCTCTATTCTCGCTAGATAGAGAACAACTTGATAGCGCCGTTGAAACAACATTATTTTGTATCTTAATTTTAAATTTTGTTCTTTTATTCGCTCAATAAACCAAAGTAGCATTAAATTTGTTTATATTCCACTTAACGGTGAAAAAGACTCTATCATTCTTTTGAGTCGTAACATTTTGTACAATTAACATGATCTTTGTTCGATTGTTGAGGTTTGCCGAATCCCTGCAACAATTTTTGGGTCATTAGGAAAACATAATTATTTAGCTTTACCTTTTTAGTTTAAATTTTGTATTTCATACTTTATTTTAGCTCTTTAATCGAATAAAAGAATCACTAGCTTTTAAACAGTATAAAAATAGGGGATAAACACCCAGACTATCTATTATTAGAAGAGAATTCTTGTCTGCTTTTATTACCAAAATTTTGTGCTGATAGTTATATTTTTTTTTCATTGTATAATATCATTGTATAATGCCTAATCTTTTAAACTTAGGCATAAAAATGTTAGCATTAACAAAAAAAAAGCTTTTCTTAAAATTTTATATATACTCAACATTTGTTTAAGTTTTGAGAAATTCTCTACTAATTCTCATTTTCTTTTCTGCTTTTTTGTAGTACTGTACGCGGCGCATTTGATCGTGTTAGCCCGCAATGCGATCTTCTCACTGTTGAACAGTGTAAACGTGCTCTCTTACTTTTAGGCTATGCTCAGAGTTTGGTTAGCTATAATAATCTAACTAAAATAATAATTAATCAACGCGAATCATTAAAACTTTTACAAGCGCAAAGTGACAAAGTTAACATGCAATTTGTAGAGGACGTGCAATCAACTCAGCAGAAGCCGTCGCCGCAAAATTGCGATTTGTTCTCCACGCCTTCCATGCCAAGCCATGAGCTCATCGACTTTGATCTTTTTTGCGTAATCTCCGCGTACTTGTCGGTGCTGCAGCAGGAAATTTATGAGAGCGGGTGCATTTCACCTATTAAAGGCACAAATGTGCCGCCGCCGCAAGTTTACTTTACAAATGGTAAGTTAAATAAAAAAAAATTCAATCTTTGTCAAGATAACAACCGAACATGTTTATGTCAGAATCAAAACCATTTGTTTCGAGTGTCGGTTTATGGGGTCGCAAACAGAGAAGCCGAGTGCCGAACTGGAGTTTGTCCTAAACTGAGCACGGGAACATACATATATTAAATATGAATTGAATTCAGAGAAATTAATTTTCCGAATTATACATAGTCAGTTTAATCAAAATATATGTATTGTTTGATAGTGATTTGTATTTGAAAAAACGTTTTTTGCTAATTTTCCTAATTCCTAATTTTCTATATTAAGCGGATGTTAAACCTCTGCAATAATATACAAAAATTTATGTTTCCCTTTGCACGTCTGATTGACGAATAGAAATATTTTATTTGTTTCTGTTTATAAATGGTCTGACTATAAATTCTATGTCTACTTCAACCGTCTCGTAGTAATTTGTGTGCTCTGTTGTTGGGTTGGGCGGTAGCAGTTATCCATCAACCAGTGATAAATAAAATTGAGTAAGTAATCGCAGCACCAACCGAAATCAAAAATAATTCAAGACTACAAAAAACTGAATTAATGTTAAGACACACTGACCGGAATAATGCACAAAGTTTTACAGACTGTTAAAGTATACTTAAAATTACAAAGTTTAGAAAATTTAACATATAGTAGTTATCCTTTTGGTTCTTAATTAACGATCAAATAACTGGAAGTACAAGGATTTCAATGACAAAGAAGTTTGATTATAAATTATTCTTGTATTTATTTAGATGATTGATTTTTCGAATGCTTTCACCAATATCGCCAGCTAACTTGCTAGCAAATTTGGTAAATATAACTCATAAAATATAGGAGGGCATTAGAACTTTTATTGTAACAATTCAGATAGCAGGGCATTCAAACATTTGGTGGATAGCGCTAAAGTTGTGTAAGACACGGGCATTTCCGATTTAAAAGTGTGTGTTGGGGCAGCAGGTGTGGTTTGGACATCCAAATGTTGTATTTCTATCAATTACTTAGCAGCTATTTATCACCAAGCTTTTCACCAAACTGTTAAAATATCAAACTGACTTCTCAGTTTTGCAAACCTTTAAGTCTTTAGAGTTGCATTAATACGAGCAAACTCTATAAGGAAGGTTTGACAAAACTAATATATATACTTAACCTTCTCTTAATCTTGCTTTGTATTAAATATTTTTGAATAAGTCTTGTTTTACAAAACGTTCTTATAATTTTATATTTGGAATATTTATTTAATAATAACTCACTGTCTTTAAGCTACTTAATTATGCTTATGCCAAACTTATTTCTAGTGACTTATCTTTTATATTATATCTGCTTTATTTAGCTCCAGATGTTGACGTTTATTATGCAGCCAGCAAAAATATTTCACGCACTTCAAGCAATACCAGCGTGCCTTCTAATAGCAGCAGTGGCATTGGCCTCGATACGGAGCGTCTAAGTTTGTCCGATCAGCAAAACCGTAGTCGTGACAGCGGTACCTCATCGCCTCAGCCGAGCACGACGACAGCCCTAGGTAAAAAAGCACAGCCACAAATCCTGCTCAATGTCGAATCAATTGAAACAACCGAAATAATAACCACAAAAACAATAGAAACGAAACCGCATACCGTACTGGGTGGCAAAAATAGTACAACATCGCCCACCCCAGATGAGGAGGAAAGCGATTCAAATGACTCAGTATTTTCAAGCAGCAGCTCCATAGCTAGCGCTGGTGAGACGCTTTGTAGCTCTGGCTTGGAATTACGTGATGTTTATCTTGGAGGAAGCTGTGCTTTACGCACAAAATGGCGACAAAAGCTTGCAGTGCCTTATCTACAAGCGAATGGGGTTAGCTTTCATATGCCTGCCCTACATGAGAGTATAAATCAGCTACCTGCACAGGAGCAGAAAGAGCCACAGGAGCAGCATCAGCGGCGCTCATTTGTACGCACGCGTCGAAAGTGTCGTGGCAGTGAATTCCAACTAGAGGAAAAAGAGGAACTTACAGTGGCCGAGGAGTCGCTTAGTTGGTCAAAACCTCAGATGGGCGTACGTCCTAGCCTTTACAATCCGTCTCTCATAGAATCCAGTAGGTGGCTGCTTTTTGTCATTACTAACGAGACGCGCTCTTTGGCGCCAATGACATTAGCGGCACATTGTATTGGATTTATGTACAACGTTGTATTGGCAGTTCAAATGCTGCCAGATAATTGCGAGCTTGGTGGAGAAAAGGTAAGATTCAAAGAAAAATAATTATTGCCACGATCTCATACTTAAGTACCATTAGTAAAAACACTCGGAAGCAATTGTCTACAGATACTATTTTGATACCAGTTAGAAACCGAGTGTTAAGCGTAAAACAAATATCACAACAAAAAATTATGCATTTACCCCGAAATAGTTTGAAAGCTGTTCTTGGTGCTGTAAGTCGAAAATGTTATTGTAATTATTGTTTTGTTTTTTCCTTACAAGAGAATATAAAGTTGCAAGATTAATCGTATTAAGCTTATAAATTAATAAAATATCGTCATTCAACATGTTTTTTTAAGCTACATACACTTTTTGCAATTAAAGCCAAGCAAATTCATGATGTTTTTGTTGTCCTAAACCGTGTGATAATTTATCGGTGACATTTTAATATTTTGTTTTCCTAAACCCTAAATATATCGGCAGCATTTTCATGAGTTAACACATATTTCAATTCCATTTCATTATTTTCATGACAATTTTCTCTTTACTTGACCAACCGATTTCGCCAAGCTCCACTAGACAAAGCTATATACTCAGCTGCTTTGTGCCATTACACTTTGCTTTAAAGATGACGAGAAAAACGCGCTGTCTACCAAAAAAAAGAAAGTGTATCTTAACTACGTTATCGTTTATACAATCATCGATGACCATTATTTATGAATGTATACTTATCAAAACCGAAACACAATTATCTTTATTAAATAAAAAATAAAGAAATCATTTTTTTAAACAATTTTTTTACGAAAGATCACAATACCTAAAAATAATAATACTGTAGTTATTTGCAAAAAGGCATCATTTTTTTTATATTCAAATATTGCTGTTTTTTATCTATATATCCGCTGGGTATCTTTAGTCGCGGTAGTTTTACTTGTTATTACTATTGTTAACGATTCACAACGCATAATATATTTTTCTTTATAATATTTTTAGTTGACCGTTGCTGCAATCAAGGATTACAACCGTGGACGCTCGTATCTCATTGACTTGGCAAAACGTCAGGGGGTGCCTGTATTTAATGACATACAGGCGGCGCTTAACTGCACTGTGGCCAAGGTGCAAGCGTATAATAATCGCGAGCGTTGTTAAAATTCGTACCTGCTTTAGTTCCAGCACGTGACAGTTCTGAGCTAAGTTATCTTAAATTAAAATTATGCATAAATAAATAATTATTTCCCATAATAAACACTGTCAAACAAAATTAAAATCAATTCGACTTTTCAAAAAGCCTTAAAATATATTGCTTTGTAAAAACCAAGATATATATATTTAATATACCTTATAGAATAAATGTCGTCGCCCAGAACGCGCATTTGAACCAAAAACAAACATAATTGTTTTTAATAGAGAATACATATATAAATGTATCTTTTACTATATAATATTGTAAATTTTTATAATATAATATTGTATTTCTATTTACATAAATTTACATGTTTGTTTAATGAATTGTTAGCGTCCATGTGCTAAATAAGCAATTGTAATTATACCAGAAGTCGTGTAATATATATATTAAGTTCATAATTCAAATATATTTGATATTTTGTAATCATTAAACATAATGAAATATTTTTAGGTGGCGCCACTTTAAACAAATGTCAACACTATCTCAATAAACAAGATTTTCTAACCAATTAGCTTTGCATTATGGCCTTAAATAAACTTTTGGAAAATGTACAGATACCAATGACTAATCGGCAATTAAGAAATGCGAGCAATGTCTGAAAAGGTTTTTTTTAAT
This sequence comes from Scaptomyza caliginosa, assembly GCA_035044725.1. NCBI lineage: Eukaryota > Metazoa > Arthropoda > Insecta > Diptera > Drosophilidae > Scaptomyza > Scaptomyza caliginosa. The sequence goes on from JAWNNR010000399.1 coordinate 18,272, forward strand.
AAGACTAAAAAACAGGAAAACGATAGGCGATACAAAAACTGGTGAATGGTATAGGCACAGCATTAAAATATTTTTTGCAGAACATTTTTGGGGGATTGCATAGCTATTAGTGTTTAATTAAGTGTTGAAATTGGACGGCATGACTATTTCCGATTTCTTAAAGGCAACTGGCAGGGTTTAGCGTGGTCCCAAATTTTTAATGCAAATCTCACCAAATTGGCTGACTAGCTTTAATACTGCTTAAAATTTACAAGATGAAGTGACGGGCCGAAAGTAATTGGCGTGGCCTAAAAGATAAGTTGTTTAGAGCACCTTTTTTTCCCCAGCAACACCTACCTTCATCGTTACAATTTATTGTCACCTAACTCAAACTTTAACGGTAAGCTCACGCAGTTAACGACCTCCTGTTTAAAATAGCCCAACATAAATATTGTGGAGTTGAACTTGGCCACACATAAATTATTCTGCAACTTGTTGGGATAGTCAGAAAAAAAAAATTGTTGAAGAATATCTCTGCTGCCATTGTGGCAAGACACTTCCATTACGGAAAGCAGCTCTCCAACACAATAAATTTATCACAATACCCAAAAAAAAAAAATCGATCCAGGGTGCACTCTGCTAAAAGCACGGCTTAACCATAACAAAGTTAAATATTTTCTACATATCTTTAAAATCCTTAACCTGAAGAAAGTGAAGGTCAAGCAACAAAAGCATAGGTAACTGGATGCAGCTGGTGAGCGTTAATAATAATAAGACCGACTTGCGAGGATGCCAACTATGAAGGTGTTATGTCAAAAGGAAGGGAAAGGAACCTTTTTAACTTAACTATTGTTATTTAGACTTAATTAAAAATGTATGTAAGCAGATTGGCAAGGCCTTGAAACATTGTCACTTTAGGGGCGTGAACTCTTTTTTTTTAGGGTTTGTCTGTTAAGTGTGTCCAATTATTATAATGGGGAAAACGCTTATGTATGGTAGCGATAGCTACCGTTAGTATGTTTCTAATGAGAACTATAATTGCTTGCTCAGTAATTGCCACCTTGAAATTGCCAGACTATAATACCAATCCTTAGAGTAAAGCAACAATTGTTTCAAAACAGAATTCTACTAAACAGACTGGGAATAAACATTTTGAACAAATTACAACTTATACTACCGGCTCAGGAAGTTGATTTATCTAAATCAATTAAAGGCAGATAAATATTATAGCTGGTGGGTATAGGCATTTTTTAATTAGAGGGACAGTCTTTTTTTCAATATTAGATACTTTCATTAATTTGCTAACCAAAACATAAAAATACAACGAGAAACAATATTCTTATGTTATAAAGTAATCATTAGTATTTTTAATCTAAAGATCAATATAAAAAGTAAAAATTTGAGTTTTACGCTTATTTGTATGTGCAAGAGGGCAAAAGAGTTGTAGTATTTTTAAGATCATTTGGAAAGAAGTTCAAGTTGACTGACGTTGGACACATCTTTCAGACTTTTGAAGTAACGCCATAGATAAAATATACCTATGAAAATACAATATATATATTTTGGTCCGATTGATTTTTTCCATGTGGGAAAAATAATTTGAATCAATCTAAATGTGTTTCGCTCAAATAAGATTTTTATAGATATAGAAGTCTTAAGGGCATAAAAACAAGAGTAGACATTAAATTTGGTCCGGATATCTTAAAAAACACAACATTTGCATACGTTATTATAAAAAACGAATTGAATTAATTAAATCTTATTGTAAAATCAAGATATAGCAGGGAAATTAAAAACCACAATAGTAAATAATACACAAAAGAACAATATACTTATAATATTTGTAGTCTAAAGATCAATATTGCTAAGTACAATATTCTTTATTGACTTTCTAGCTATTCATCTCGTTGTCTTTGTCAATTTCCTGCTCTGCGTCCTCTTCCTGGTTTTCGTCGTTTTTCTCAAATTCACTGTTGTCTCTGCACTGAAGTTTCTTTTTTGAAGCGGTAGTATAAGTTGTAATTTGTTCAAAATGTTTATTCCCAGTCTGTTTAGTAGAATTCTGTTTTGAAACAATTGTTGCTTTACTCTAAGGATTGGTATTATAGTCTGGCAATTTCAAGGTGGCAATTACTGAGCAAGCAATTATAGTTCTCATTAGAAACATACTAACGGTAGCTATCGCTACCATACATAAGCATTTTCCCCATTATAATAATTGGACACACTTAACAGACAAACCCTAAAAAAAAGGAGTTCACGCCCTAAAGTGAATGTTTCAAGGCCTTGCCAATCTGCTTACATACATTTTTAATTAAGTCTAAATAACAATAGTTAAGTTAAAAAGGTTCCTTTCCCTTCCTTTTGACATAACACCTTCATAGTTGGCATCCTCGCAAGTCGGTCTTATTATTATTAACGCTCACCAGCTGCATCCAGTTACCTATGCTTTTGTTGCTTGACCTTCACTTTCTTCAGGTTAAGGATTTTAAAGATATGTAGAAAATATTTAACTTTGTTATGGTTAAGCCGTGCTTTTAGCAGAGTGCACCCTGGATCGATTTTTTTTTTTTGGGTATTGTGATAAATTTATTGTGTTGGAGAGCTGCTTTCCGTAATGGAAGTGTCTTGCCACAATGGCAGCAGAGATATTCTTCAACAATTTTTTTTTTCTGACTATCCCAACAAGTTGCAGAATAATTTATGTGTGGCCAAGTTCAACTCCACAATATTTATGTTGGGCTATTTTAAACAGGAGGTCGTTAACTGCGTGAGCTTACCGTTAAAGTTTGAGTTAGGTGACAATAAATTGTAACGATGAAGGTAGGTGTTGCTGGGGAAAAAAAGGTGCTCTAAACAACTTATCTTTTAGGCCACGCCAATTACTTTCGGCCCGTCACTTCATCTTGTAAATTTTAAGCAGTATTAAAGCTAGTCAGCCAATTTGGTGAGATTTGCATTAAAAATTTGGGACCACGCTAAACCCTGCCAGTTGCCTTTAAGAAATCGGAAATAGTCATGCCGTCCAATTTCAACACTTAATTAAACACTAATAGCTATGCAATCCCCCAAAAATGTTCTGCAAAAAATATTTTAATGCTGTGCCTATACCATTCACCAGTTTTTGTATCGCCTATCGTTTTCCTGTTTTTTAGTCTTATTAAAAAAAACCTTTTCAGACATTGCTCGCATTTCTTAATTGCCGATTAGTCATTGGTATCTGTACATTTTCGTTAGAAAATCTTGTTTATTGAGATAGTGTTGACATTTGTTTAAAGTGGCGCCACCTAAAAATATTTCATTATGTTTAATGATTACAAAATATCAAATATATTTGAATTATGAACTTAATATATATATTACACGACTTCTGGTATAATTACAATTGCTTATTTAGCACATGGACGCTAACAATTCATTAAACAAACATGTAAATTTATGTAAATAGAAATACAATATTATATTATAAAAATTTACAATATTATATAGTAAAAGATACATTTATATATGTATTCTCTATTAAAAACAATTATGTTTGTTTTTGGTTCAAATGCGCGTTCTGGGCGACGACATTTATTCTATAAGGTATATTAAATATATATATCTTGGTTTTTACAAAGCAATATATTTTAAGGCTTTTTGAAAAGTCGAATTGATTTTAATTTTGTTTGACAGTGTTTATTATGGGAAATAATTATTTATTTATGCATAATTTTAATTTAAGATAACTTAGCTCAGAACTGTCACGTGCTGGAACTAAAGCAGGTACGAATTTTAACAACGCTCGCGATTATTATACGCTTGCACCTTGGCCACAGTGCAGTTAAGCGCCGCCTGTATGTCATTAAATACAGGCACCCCCTGACGTTTTGCCAAGTCAATGAGATACGAGCGTCCACGGTTGTAATCCTTGATTGCAGCAACGGTCAACTAAAAATATTATAAAGAAAAATATATTATGCGTTGTGAATCGTTAACAATAGTAATAACAAGTAAAACTACCGCGACTAAAGATACCCAGCGGATATATAGATAAAAAACAGCAATATTTGAATATAAAAAAAATGATGCCTTTTTGCAAATAACTACAGTATTATTATTTTTAGGTATTGTGATCTTTCGTAAAAAAATTGTTTAAAAAAATGATTTCTTTATTTTTTATTTAATAAAGATAATTGTGTTTCGGTTTTGATAAGTATACATTCATAAATAATGGTCATCGATGATTGTATAAACGATAACGTAGTTAAGATACACTTTCTTTTTTTTGGTAGACAGCGCGTTTTTCTCGTCATCTTTAAAGCAAAGTGTAATGGCACAAAGCAGCTGAGTATATAGCTTTGTCTAGTGGAGCTTGGCGGAATCGGTTGGTCAAGTAAAGAGAAAATTGTCATGAAAATAATGAAATGGAATTGAAATATGTGTTAACTCATGAAAATGCTGCCGATATATTTAGGGTTTAGGAAAACAAAATATTAAAATGTCACCGATAAATTATCACACGGTTTAGGACAACAAAAACATCATGAATTTGCTTGGCTTTAATTGCAAAAAGTGTATGTAGCTTAAAAAAACATGTTGAATGACGATATTTTATTAATTTATAAGCTTAATACGATTAATCTTGCAACTTTATATTCTCTTGTAAGGAAAAAACAAAACAATAATTACAATAACATTTTCGACTTACAGCACCAAGAACAGCTTTCAAACTATTTCGGGGTAAATGCATAATTTTTTGTTGTGATATTTGTTTTACGCTTAACACTCGGTTTCTAACTGGTATCAAAATAGTATCTGTAGACAATTGCTTCCGAGTGTTTTTACTAATGGTACTTAAGTATGAGATCGTGGCAATAATTATTTTTCTTTGAATCTTACCTTTTCTCCACCAAGCTCGCAATTATCTGGCAGCATTTGAACTGCCAATACAACGTTGTACATAAATCCAATACAATGTGCCGCTAATGTCATTGGCGCCAAAGAGCGCGTCTCGTTAGTAATGACAAAAAGCAGCCACCTACTGGATTCTATGAGAGACGGATTGTAAAGGCTAGGACGTACGCCCATTTGAGGTTTTGACCAACTAAGCGACTCCTCGGCCACTGTAAGTTCCTCTTTTTCCTCTAGTTGGAATTCACTGCCACGACACTTTCGACGCGTGCGTACAAATGAGCGCCGCTGATGCTGCTCCTGTGGCTCTTTCTGCTCCTGTGCAGGTAGCTGATTTATACTCTCATGTAGGGCAGGCATATGAAAGCTAACCCCATTCGCTTGTAGATAAGGCACTGCAAGCTTTTGTCGCCATTTTGTGCGTAAAGCACAGCTTCCTCCAAGATAAACATCACGTATTTCCAAGCCAGAGCTACAAAGCGTCTCACCAGCGCTAGCTATGGAGCTGCTGCTTGAAAATACTGAGTCATTTGAATCGCTTTCCTCCTCATCTGGGGTGGGCGATGTTGTACTATTTTTGCCACCCAGTACGGTATGCGGTTTCGTTTCTATTGTTTTTGTGGTTATTATTTCGGTTGTTTCAATTGATTCGACATTGAGCAGGATTTGTGGCTGTGCTTTTTTACCTAGGGCTGTCGTCGTGCTCGGCTGAGGCGATGAGGTACCGCTGTCACGACTACGGTTTTGCTGATCGGACAAACTTAGACGCTCCGTATCGAGGCCAATGCCACTGCTGCTATTAGAAGGCACGCTGGTATTGCTTGAAGTGCGTGAAATATTTTTGCTGGCTGCATAATAAACGTCAACATCTGGAGCTAAATAAAGCAGATATAATATAAAAGATAAGTCACTAGAAATAAGTTTGGCATAAGCATAATTAAGTAGCTTAAAGACAGTGAGTTATTATTAAATAAATATTCCAAATATAAAATTATAAGAACGTTTTGTAAAACAAGACTTATTCAAAAATATTTAATACAAAGCAAGATTAAGAGAAGGTTAAGTATATATATTAGTTTTGTCAAACCTTCCTTATAGAGTTTGCTCGTATTAATGCAACTCTAAAGACTTAAAGGTTTGCAAAACTGAGAAGTCAGTTTGATATTTTAACAGTTTGGTGAAAAGCTTGGTGATAAATAGCTGCTAAGTAATTGATAGAAATACAACATTTGGATGTCCAAACCACACCTGCTGCCCCAACACACACTTTTAAATCGGAAATGCCCGTGTCTTACACAACTTTAGCGCTATCCACCAAATGTTTGAATGCCCTGCTATCTGAATTGTTACAATAAAAGTTCTAATGCCCTCCTATATTTTATGAGTTATATTTACCAAATTTGCTAGCAAGTTAGCTGGCGATATTGGTGAAAGCATTCGAAAAATCAATCATCTAAATAAATACAAGAATAATTTATAATCAAACTTCTTTGTCATTGAAATCCTTGTACTTCCAGTTATTTGATCGTTAATTAAGAACCAAAAGGATAACTACTATATGTTAAATTTTCTAAACTTTGTAATTTTAAGTATACTTTAACAGTCTGTAAAACTTTGTGCATTATTCCGGTCAGTGTGTCTTAACATTAATTCAGTTTTTTGTAGTCTTGAATTATTTTTGATTTCGGTTGGTGCTGCGATTACTTACTCAATTTTATTTATCACTGGTTGATGGATAACTGCTACCGCCCAACCCAACAACAGAGCACACAAATTACTACGAGACGGTTGAAGTAGACATAGAATTTATAGTCAGACCATTTATAAACAGAAACAAATAAAATATTTCTATTCGTCAATCAGACGTGCAAAGGGAAACATAAATTTTTGTATATTATTGCAGAGGTTTAACATCCGCTTAATATAGAAAATTAGGAATTAGGAAAATTAGCAAAAAACGTTTTTTCAAATACAAATCACTATCAAACAATACATATATTTTGATTAAACTGACTATGTATAATTCGGAAAATTAATTTCTCTGAATTCAATTCATATTTAATATATGTATGTTCCCGTGCTCAGTTTAGGACAAACTCCAGTTCGGCACTCGGCTTCTCTGTTTGCGACCCCATAAACCGACACTCGAAACAAATGGTTTTGATTCTGACATAAACATGTTCGGTTGTTATCTTGACAAAGATTGAATTTTTTTTTATTTAACTTACCATTTGTAAAGTAAACTTGCGGCGGCGGCACATTTGTGCCTTTAATAGGTGAAATGCACCCGCTCTCATAAATTTCCTGCTGCAGCACCGACAAGTACGCGGAGATTACGCAAAAAAGATCAAAGTCGATGAGCTCATGGCTTGGCATGGAAGGCGTGGAGAACAAATCGCAATTTTGCGGCGACGGCTTCTGCTGAGTTGATTGCACGTCCTCTACAAATTGCATGTTAACTTTGTCACTTTGCGCTTGTAAAAGTTTTAATGATTCGCGTTGATTAATTATTATTTTAGTTAGATTATTATAGCTAACCAAACTCTGAGCATAGCCTAAAAGTAAGAGAGCACGTTTACACTGTTCAACAGTGAGAAGATCGCATTGCGGGCTAACACGATCAAATGCGCCGCGTACAGTACTACAAAAAAGCAGAAAAGAAAATGAGAATTAGTAGAGAATTTCTCAAAACTTAAACAAATGTTGAGTATATATAAAATTTTAAGAAAACCTTTTTTTTTTGTTAATGCTAACATTTTTATGCCTAAGTTTAAAAGATTAGGCATTATACAATGATATTATACAATGAAAAAAAAATATAACTATCAGCACAAAATTTTGGTAATAAAAGCAGACAAGAATTCTCTTCTAATAATAGATAGTCTGGGTGTTTATCCCCTATTTTTATACTGTTTAAAAGCTAGTGATTCTTTTATTCGATTAAAGAGCTAAAATAAAGTATGAAATACAAAATTTAAACTAAAAAGGTAAAGCTAAATAATTATGTTTTCCTAATGACCCAAAAATTGTTGCAGGGATTCGGCAAACCTCAACAATCGAACAAAGATCATGTTAATTGTACAAAATGTTACGACTCAAAAGAATGATAGAGTCTTTTTCACCGTTAAGTGGAATATAAACAAATTTAATGCTACTTTGGTTTATTGAGCGAATAAAAGAACAAAATTTAAAATTAAGATACAAAATAATGTTGTTTCAACGGCGCTATCAAGTTGTTCTCTATCTAGCGAGAATAGAGCAGTATTAGGTTAGATATACATTTTTACCATCAGCAAACGTTTAAAATTGGAATTACTGCTGGAATATGGGTAAAAGAGTTGCAAGTGAAACACCAGTGGTAACAAGAATTGGTATTGCTACAAATAATTTTTTCCGTGTTCAAGCCCACAAGTACTAGGAAAACCAAGATAGGAGAAATGACAAACTAAATCAAATGTAAACATAAACATTTTTTCACACACTTTTCGACATTTTTAACGTTAAGCTTAGAAGAATTTGTAATATAGTGAATAAATAAAGATTTTTTATATATATTGAGAAAAACAGTTGATTCAAGGGATAAATAATGTAAGTAATGGTACACAATAAGTCTCTATACAGCCTAGCATTCCATCACGACCAGGTGAGTAGCTAGGTTTGCGCAAGTACAGGCTTTTAAGCCGCGAACACTCAGTTATATGTGGGATAAATTGTACTTAAACATTTAAACATATAAAAAATACAAATAACTACAACAATTACAGCCCGAGGAGTATACTTATTAAAGATACAAATACATTTTTTTTCATTACGAGAGAGATGAGTTTGCAGAAAGAAAATTGAACTGCTACTATAAGCAAAGGTAAAACTTTAATATTAACAAATTTAAAACATTATAAACTAAAGAAAAAATTAACATTCTCCCAGGTAAGCACTTGATGTAAACAGGAAAGTTTAAGCAGACGGCAAATCCAATGAAGACATTTTCTTTCGTAAAGAATACAACGGTGACCGCAAATTAAATGGCAAAAAAAAGGTATATAAATAAATGGCAAATTAAGCTACAAGATTAGAAAATTGTAAATGAAAAATTCGTAAATTAATAATAATTAATTGATTAATGCTATTCAAAATAACACGCTTTTAAAGTTAGTTTATTAATGTTAGTTGTCCTAGGCAAATGCATTCGCTTTCAGCCATTTTTTAAGTACGCTCTGCAAAACCAATAAAAAATGTAATCATGTTGAGCAAACAAAAGCAAACATAAACAATCAACACAAATGCCGGCTATTGCAGTTGTACAGCGAATGTCAGACAAAACAACGTACGCGAACAATAGTTTGAGTACATAAAATGGAGTGTTTTTGCTCTATGATTTGCATTAGGGCTGAATCTTTGTATAAATATGTACGATTTTCACATTCTATATATGAGAGCAAGGGAACAACTAAGTTTTTTATATTCGTTTTTTTTAATAACGGTGGTGGTTGCTTTGATATGAGCGGATTATGGACTTATTTGGGTTCGCATGCAACTGATGAAACCTTTATTATAAAGGTTAAAGTGCACAAGAAAAAGAATTAAGTGTTGAATTTTAAAACCGTTGCAATCTAAAGATTTTTATTCATCCTTTTAGTGAAAATACTTCTATAGCAAATTTTTTTGTCAAATAAAACAGGGCAACACAATAATCAAAAGATATATACAATGTTTGATATAAAAATCAGTAGTCAGAATTTTAAGAGCGATAATTAAAATAAAAAATGTTTCGGTTTGGCAACAGTATACAATTTGTTGAATGATTTTGAAATGAGGATAGAAGCATTTGAAGGTATCTGATTTGAAATGAGCATGATTTTAGGCATGACAAGCGGTATACTTTTTACAGTATGATTTATATGAGATACATATAAAATGTCTGGCCTTAAACATTCGGCTGTCTCGTACCTTTAG